>MJUU01055494.1:3935-25746 GCA_002080025.1 Modiolus philippinarum | reverse complement strand
AGTCGTCGAATCTCTTCGGACCAAATGTAACAAAGTTGCGTCTTGTAAAGATGAACATTTTTCCCATTACATCTTTTCAGCCATCTTTTACGGTTTCCGAGTTTATCCGCTAACAAGGTGTAAGGTCAAAGGTGAAGGTCAAAGTTGACCTTTGACCTTGACATCATTTTCAAGCCTAAATGTAATCATGATCAATGGTGCAAGTTTCAGGTCTCTACGACTAATGGTTTATGAGTTATTTGCATAAAACCGATTTACCGAAACGCGTCAAGGGCTATAACTCAAAAAAGGTTCACCGCAGCGTTTGTCGCCTTTATATCAAATGTAGATCTCAATGACAGGAACATTTTTGCAATTTATTGTTTTCAGAAATTTTTTATCGTTTCAAAGATATCGCGAAAACAAAATTTCATATGGCCGCCATTTTGAAAATGGCGGACGAAAAAAATTTTTGACCCCGGATTTGTAATTAGGACTATAAAAGCTACCTGGAAACCAAATTTCATCAAAATCCGACAACTTTGAAAAATTTGCATATTTAGGGGTCAAAAACGCGTAACCGGGGTCGCGACCAAAAAAAAATTTTTTGCGTGATAAATTATCCTGAGGATGAATCGAACGTTTTCTCCCATCCAGAATTTTGATATTGGTTACGGTTTATGAGGAGATCTGCTAACAAGATAAACCGTATTCGGGGAGATAACTCTGTTGCTAAAAATAGATTTTGTTCGCAGGGTGAGTTTTGATATCCCAGTCCAGAACCGAACTATCACCCTAAGTTGGGTTACGAGATGTTGCGTAGTTTTTTGTCAGCGGGTTACGGAAGAAAAAGAATAATAATAATAATAATCTTAAGAATTGCAAGAAGGTCTTTCACTGTGGTGAAAGACCTTAATAATAATCATAAGAAATACAATAAGGTCTTTCCACTGTAGTGGGAAAGACCTTAATAATTCATTGCTGGACCTGAATGCCTGCAGCACCACCTGTTTTATCAATTAGAGGAAGTAACTGAGCAATGTTCCTCATTCAATCAATACAATTATAAGAAACTGTACTAGGGCAATACGAAGTAATAGACCAAAAACTGCAAAGCAACAACCGACGATGTGCAGATTGATATAACATCGTTTTGACTTGAATAGCGGCTTAAATTGTATAATTTAAAGTAATATAAGATTTAAAATGTGGGGATATTTCGCACAACTGAAATTCTTTATCTGTCACGAAAAGATAGGTGTAAATTACTCTCCAATGAATGTATTGTGGGAAGTATACATCTCTGGACTTAAACAGATATTTACGTTCAGTGCTATACTTAAAATAAGTGCTTAGTGTTTATGTAATAGTTTCACACGAGGATGCGGTGTGTCTGTATAAGATAATCCCGACAGCCTCAGGATCCAGCTTAAACAGACACACCAAGTCCAAACTGATCAGTTCTCAAAATCTAGTCTTTATAAAAACGAAATTAAAGTAAAATACCCTTTGTTTTTAACGTGGTGAGTTTGTCGGGGAGAGCCGAGTCAGAACACCCAGGCTTGAACAAAAGAGCTCTACAAAGCGCTTTGAATAGAGTGAGGAGATTTTTTGTGCTAATTTGTGTTAGGACTGTGGAGATGTACCCAAAAAAAAAATTGTTGTTCTTGTAAGCGTACTTTCTTTCCGGTGTCCAGAATTTCCGGATATATACACAACTTATTATATTTCTTCTTTGGTGTTTATTCCGTCACGGTTAATAATCCATTGTGATTCAATTTGGTCAATTAGAAGTTGTGGAAATTCTACCCTAGTGTATTTTATCCTAAATGGAGGAATAGACTGCCGAAATAAATCCCCTGTTACATTTTTACATAGTTAAATATCACTGTTTAAAGTTCTAATTGTGTGATAATTTTATATATCAAAGGAGGTGGCTTTACATAAGCATATTGCTTACTTCCGAATACCATATATGTCTAAATGTAAGGTTTTTCATCTGATTTTCAAAATAAATATGTTTATACTAACAAAAGAGCTGCTGCCATGTAAAGTTTGCTTCAATTTGTATTGTAAATCGTGTCTGGCTAAAATTAGACAAAATGACCTAAACCATTTCTGTTTCATTCATTCTATAGAAACTTTAAGCGATAATATTGAGGCACACGTACTTTTATGTTTACACAGAGAGAAAATATATTTTTTGGAAGTCAATTGCAATGATCATCTGTGGCCTTTAACACGGTTAAATAATGTTTATTGTCATCGTTTAACGCGGTTGCAATTATCGTTAACAAACTTTTAGAGCCCCAAAATTTATTTGTGTAAATGACTGCAAAAGTGCCAGATTTGTAATGTATTTTTATTTGTTTTCATGTTCTTAACAATCTTCATCAATGCACGTACATAAAAATAAAGAATGTTTATACAATATAGCAACCACGCATGTTTTTATACTGTGATGTTTTGGAAATGATAAAGGTAACGTGTCTTCTCTCTATTTGCCAATATTGCACTTCGATTAGTTGTAATCATCAATAGAGCTGAATGGGCGCGTCCTCAGGTAGTTGGGTGGGTGAATACTTTGTCTTTGCGGAATATCGAAGTCATAAAATGGAAAAGCCCTGTCACTTACCATTATACATGTTATAGTCAAGTTGTGTATAGTAATTCAATGTTCCATGCAGTACAAAGATTCCTTCTATTTTTATTGAGAAATAAGCGGAATCGCTGGGGTCTAATAGGGGGCAACATTTATTGTCATAATTGTTATTTTTCAATTGGCAATCAAAACTCATTCCCCGTGGTCCCGTTCCCCTCACTTTTTATACCCCCACTCCATAGGCGAGGGAGTATGCTGTTTTATCCTTGTCCATCTGTTTGCCTGTCTGCTTGTCAATCCATCCGTCCTTCCGTCTGTTCGTCCAGAACATCATTCGTCAAGGATTTCTCAGCTCGTGTATGTAGAAATAATTTGATATTTGATCTAAGGTTTGGTATAATTAGTTTTACCTTTTCTTTCTGTTTAAAGTCTATCAATCATTTACTTCCTGTCTGTTTGCCGATAACTTTATTTTTTCAATTAAAGCCTTATGTTGAAATTTTTCGTCAAGGATTTCTCATATTATATATGTACTAGTGATTTGATATTTGGTGTGAAGGTTTAGTATGACAAGTCCGACACTCATCTACATTTATATTTCCTGTACATGCATAACTTTGATTTTTTTCCATAATAGTTATTTATTAATATGTTTCGTCAAGAATTCTCAGCTTGTGTGCGGAGAAATGATTGATATTTGATCTTAAGTTTTTATATGAAGGGTTGCACAGTGTCTCCTTTTTTAAGTCTGTGACTGATCTACTTCCTGTTTGTGGATAACTTTGATTTTTTTTTCAATAACAGGCACATTTCGTCAGGGAAGTTATTTCTGGGGATTATATCAGTGTGTCCATACTTCTATTGTGTCCAGACTTGTACTGTGTCAAGCCGTTTTGTGTCCATTCACTCTTGAATTTGCACCAAACAAATTGATTCAGTGTTCAATGAACTGGGATATAACTGGTTGCGATTCAGCGAAATCTCTTGTTCTTTCTTGTAATATCATTTGCATTTGTTAACTTGTTTTTCTCCATATGGCTGAAATACTGTTCATGAAATATAAAACTTCCACTACGGCCATAATAACAAAATTCTTAGATTTTCATTCTGCCTTTCCAGGGTGTTTGGCATCAAGCAGTGAATTCCGCTCAAACCGTAGGGGCCGTCTTGGACTTACTTTTAGTTACTAGCAAAGATCATTGTTGAAGACCTCATGGTGACTTCAAGAGGAAGAACAACAATTATAAAGTTGTTCCATTGCTTGGTTCTACAATGTATTGTTAGGAATGTTCTGTATATGTCTTTACTGCATTACTATTATGTTATTGTTTTTATCAGAAATTGAAGGCAGGCGGGAATATATTTTACTTCAATATTTTTTTTAATTTCTTATAATGATGTAAATATTGTAAATTTTGAAGAAAATAAGCAACAAATGAAATGAAATGATTTTTTTTGGTACTCAATAGGACCACTGTCCGTTTGCATTTCTGTGCTGTTTCTAGGGTGCTATGCATAATTTTCCCTTGAAAAAAATGGGAGTGGTGTAGATTCCTCCCTTTTACACTACTGTAAACCCATGGAGTTATTATATTCTTGTTTGAGGTTGATGGGTATATGCATTACCCACTTAGTTCCATGTCACAATCCGGTTTGAGCTTTCCTTTTTGGAGAAATTGTCTACTCAATTTTAGCAAGAAAATTCAAGCTGTGTAGGTATTGTGAAAGGGTCTGGTGAATTAAGTAACAAAATTCACATGCATATATAATTCACAACTGCATCAAATAACTAAATACCGAGGTTACTGCGAATTTACTTTCTGCATATGCGCATTTCGACAACTTATGTCTCTTCAGTGCAGATAAAATCTAAAGGTTTGGAAGACCATATACTCAAAGATATTTAAAAACTGATAGAGAACAATAACCAAATATGATCTAAATGTAAAGCCAAAATTAGCTAAGGACAGAGCTATGCATGAGGGAGACACTCCTTAGTTTTCAACATAATTTACAAAAATTTAGATGTTGTAAGGCTCCAAAAATAATCGGCTCTCGGGTCAGCAACGAAGTACTGACTACTTGGATGGTGAATACCCTCGGGGACTAACAGTCCACCAGCAGTGGTATCGACCCAGTGGTAACAAATAACTGAATACCGGGGTTACTGCGAATTTACTTTCTGCATATTCGCATTTCGACAACTTATGTCTCTTCATCAAGTGACATTTCTACACGAGAGAAAGTTAAATTTTCAAATTTTTAAACGCGAGGCCTTCTGAGCGTTTAAAATATTTGAAAATTTAACAATCGAGAGTGTAGAAATGTCGACATACGGTTGTGGATTTTATTTCTGTAATAATTTTAAGGTGATTTTAGAACAAAACATGACCCAAATTTTCTGATGATCCCATTAAATGTGTTATTTGAGAGTGACTTCATCAGGCATGGTCACCTTTTTCATGGAGTCACAATGGTGAAGTTGGAAAACGACAAACATGTTTGACGTCATAATTGAATTTTAACCAATCAATTGCCGAGAACAACATTCTCTCTAGAGAGGAGAAACGTATTTCTCCCACTGGTCAGGAAAAGTGAAAACAGGACAGAAATAGATAAATAGCAAATAGCTAGTAGGATCTAAACAAAATGCCAAAATCAGCTAAGGCGAGAGTTTTTAATGCATATCGTCAATACACGTCCTTGGTCTTCAGATATAAAATTCATCAATAATGATCAAATCCTGAATTAAAAACTACATATTTATTTCTACGCAGCTAATCACTTGAAATTCAAACTGAGTGAATGTTAACATTTTCGAGTTGAAACTGCGTTATGCGATAACTTCAACCGTGTTAAAGGCTACATTTGCAATAAGTGTTATATCTACTTTTTATAGCATGCGAGTGCAAATACATCATAATTACCTAAATATATAATACTATGGCACGCCTGAACCACATTTATTCGATAAATATATATTAGCGCCGCAAAGTAGAGATTATCGGTCACATTAATGCAATAAACACATCTTTGCGATCGATCATCTCATCTTAGCGGCATTTATATCAACTGATCGACCACTAAAATGTGTTTATCGAATCAATGTGGTTCCAGAGATAATTGAATTAACGGTCGTTAACATCGTAACGGTTTGCAATGCCCTTATATCGTAATTCATATTCACGGAAGTTCGCATCCGCCATTTCTTCGTCAGTTTTTGTAACTATTTGTTAAAAGCGCGTTAATTGGTCAAAATGGGAAACTTTCGCTTGGGAAGGGATTAAAGCCAGGAAATTTGAAGGACTATATTTATTTAAAAATGAAATGATCATACCAATTGCATGTCATTGTTATTTAAATAAAATGTCAAAACGGTGCTAAAATATATCTGGTATGGCAATTCAGTAAACGCCCGGGGGAGGAGTTGTAACTTCCTATATTTTGATGTACGGGAATGTGCCAAAAAACATCGGGTATGGTTTCTTGTGAAATAAAAATATTCCCTTGTGTTTTTAAACAAATCGTAATATAATCCCCGTATAAAGTAGAAATAAAATAATGTATATAACTTTTAAAACTCACATGTGAAATTCAACGATATGAATACGCTTCATCTAATTTAGTGTTGTTTGATAAATTTGTGGTATGTTTAACTGAGATTAATTTGGCTCATTCCTACAAAGTAACACCACCCCAGGCAGTAAACATTAAAACTCATATTTTACTAACTCTGCATAACTTTTGTAGTCCATATTACAAAAAACAACTTTAAAATACCGATTTTTCTTACAAGACATATTTTTAGCCCATATTACCTTAATATAGCATTATAAAAATAAAGATTTTAACTTCTTCGTCACATTTGTTTTAGTCCATATTACCCAAATATAACATTTGAATACAGATTTTACTTCTTCGACACATTTGTTTTAGTCCATATTAACCCAATATAACATTGAAATACAGGTTTTACTTCGACACATTTGTTTTAGTCCATATTACCCAAATATAACATTGAAATACAATTTTACTTCTTCGACGCATTTGTTTGAGTCCATATTATCCAAATATAACATTGAAATATAGATTTTACTTCTTCGACACATTTGTTTAAGTCCATATTACCTAAATATAACATTGGAATACAGATTTTACTTCTTTGACACAATTGTTTTAGTCCATATTGCCCAAATAAAACATTGAAATACAGATTTTACTTCTTCGACACATTTGTTTTAGTCCATATTTCCCAAATACAACATTGAAATACAGATTTTATTTTTTAGATACATTCGTTTTAGTCCATATTACCAAAATATAACACTGAAATACAAATTTTACTTCTTCAACATATTTGGTTTAGGTCAAATATAGCACTGAAATACAATTTAATTTCTTTAAGACATTTGTTTTAGTCCATATTATCCAAATATAACATTGAAATAAAGATTTTACATCTTCGACACATTTGTTTTTGTACATATTGCCCAAATATATCATTCTAATACAGATTTTTCTTACTAAACACATTTGTGTTAGCCCATACTAACCAAATATAGCATTAAAGTTGCAGATTTCACTTACTCGACACATTTGTTTAAGTCCATATTACTCGATTATAACATTGAAATACAGGTTATATTTTCTCGATACCTTTGTTATAGTCCATATTACCCAAATATAGCATTAAAATACAGCTTTTACTTACTGGACACAATTTTTTAAGCCCATAAAACCCAAATATAACAATTTTGAAATACAAATTTTACTTGCTAGACACATTTGTGTCAGCCCATATTACCCAAATCTAACCACTAAATACAGATTTTATTTATCGACAGATTTCTATTTAAAAGCCAAAATTTCACTCGTGAAGAAGCAAATTTATTCGATAAAGAATAAATTGAATTATTTTAGTAATGAAATGCTTTATTTGTTCAATTTAATTCCCGAGTTATCTCTCTTTTCCCTGTTTGCAAAAGTGAAAGTAAAAATGATTTTCTGGAAATGCTGCTCGCGTGATTATCCGGATTTGACCAGTTTTGAAAACACATTTGGAGCCATTTTATGAAGCGGCAGCAAAACTTTTGCATTTACATATTGGTAAAATCAGAGGTTTATGTGTTAAAAATAACAAAATCTAAATGAATTTAAACATACAAACGCAATTTTAGAAGATAATTAAAAAATCACAAGCAATCGATCAGCGCTATATCAAAATTTGTGCACAAATTGAATTCTTGTCAGACGACACCTCTAATCACACAAATTAGATAGTGGGCAAAATATGCTATTTATTAGCTCTGCATACACATAGATCATGATCAATGTAAACCAGGGAATGTTAGTTATATATAGTCCCTGTGTAAACGTAAAGTAGACTTGCATGTACATGTATGTTCCGAAATGTGAGATGTTTTTATGAATTATTTTCAGGTTATACCAAAACACATTTAAAAGCTCAACCCAGATACTGACATACGAAACATTATCATGCCTTAGTCGTATACACATAAAGCACACTAATGAACACTTGCCAAGACATACTTGTAAATTGTTATTGTCTGGTATATGGTTCAAAAAATCCGAAACACAATGTTATTTTCAGCAAATATAAGCGAATTATGATAACAATCAATTACCTTAGCATGCAAGTACGTGAAGCCCGGTCATATTGTGAATTTTATAGTTTGTCAAATAATTACATTTGTTAAATTGTGATTTAATCATTGGATCTTTTACTAATATAAGACATAGTTTGCAGTTGAGGATCGCTATGGGAAGGACAGTGAGTAGAGGTCAAGACAGAAAGGTCTAGTCTGTCACTCAGATGCAGATGCCTGAAATCAGCGAGTAAATCAATCAAGCTATTCGGGCATGGGGAGGTATCAACCCAGACCAGTCCCTCCAAATAGTATTAGTGCAGGTATACATGGTGTAAGTACTTTTACCACTAGTACAATAATGTAATTAGTATCTATGCTATTATAGATACGTGTCGTACATGCAAACATGACAAGTGAAATGGATAACATTTGGGGTACATGTAACCAAGCAAGTGAGAAAATTAAATATTAAGGGCTTATATAGTGGATTTAGATGTATCTATAGGTGAATCACAATCATGTAATTAATAAGGGGTCTACGAATTTTGTTTTTGACCAAAATGGTATGCTGAATTTTGTCACAACCAATTAGGTAAAAAGATATATGACATAAGCACTTGGCTAGATGCATGATAGCCTTTTCCAGTATTACCCCATTAGTGCCAAAAGGCTTTTTAAATACGTTTATTACAAATTCACAGATTAGCTGTATATACAGTGCTGGTAATCTTGAATTCGGATGTGGTGTTTACTTTGATAAATACGGAGCTTTCTTCAACGGCTTAAGTTATTGAATTTGCATCAAATCATGAATAATATTACATTTCAGAAATTGTACCGAATCCTATTGTGTTGTCACTGTAGTTTTGTTAAAATTCAGATTCAAATTCAAATTTTGTTATCTTGAACCATAAATAGTTCTGATAAACAAACATAAATGACAAAACAACAATAATAATACATTATATATAAGCAAATAAACATTATTTAAGAGTCCTCTAAGTTCGAATGACCTTTTTTCAAGAAGGAACTCAATTTATTTACTTGTGCTGGTTTTGGTGGATTCAGAATATATTTTAATTTGTCATTATCTGATACTTGAGTAACATTTAATAATTTGGGAACATTAAATTGAAAACATGACAGTCTGAGACAATTATTGGTCACACAATGCAATATGAAGTGTCGTTCGTCTTCTATTACTTCGGATTTCTGGTACTCCCTTTCATATCTGGATATTTTTAAATGTCTACCCTTTGTTATTTAAGTAAAGTATGATCATTTATTCCGATAATGTTATGGGATTTCTGAATTTAGAATTATTTATACTTAATTATTCTTCAGTAGACATTCTAATTTAGAGATTTATATAAATTCAATTTACCTTTATCAGAATATTTTGGAACTTTGTTTCTACAATAGAATCCTACAAATAGTATATTTGATTTTGTTTATTTGTTAATATAATTTATTTGTTTTTAGTCAGTACAATTTTGAAGTTAATCTGTATCTGCTTCAGATAATATATCTTTAACATAAGTAAGCCAAGAATGTATTCCAGTCAAAAATAAGTTTTTCGTAAATAAAAAGTGGATTTGTTGTATTAATGTATAATCTAGTTAAATATAGCAGAGTTTGATTTATACTGAAACTCAATCGGGATTCTACTATGTTCTGATCTAACAAAAAAGGTTTGAGAAAGGTATGTATTTGCAATTGCTATATGTAAATGTTCGAAAAATTTTCATGATATCATACCAATATCATTTGCATGGTGGCCATTTTTAAAGAAATAATCTAGGTCAAAGCGAGTGACATAGTTGGTGCGGCATTTTGTTTCGCGTACAACTATTGGAAACATTCAGTTTAGAGCAGGTATTAAATGTTGAAGGCCACAGTAGCTGCTTTACTAACGCATCAATATCTTGGGAAAATAAACTGTTGGGACAGAATGACTAGACGCATATATATATAATGTTTCAAACACCGATACCAGATAATTTTGTGCACTGAATTCAACTTTAAATTGACACATTGATACGGGCTTCTGTATCGCCCAACACACAAGATTTCTGTAAAGGTCGAATAAATTGTTCGGAATCTTAAGGTTACATATGGGCTGTCACAAATCTGGCCCACTCCTGTAAATCATGTAACGATGTTTATTGCAAATTTATCTTTAAAAATGTTTTGCTTGTGGTTGAAGTTTTTCATTAGGAATAATGACACAAACTTATTGCTGGTCATAGTAATGATCTGTATGAACTGTTTGGTATCATATTTTTCATTAGAAATAATAACATTACTTCATGTCTGGTCATAGCAATGATCTGTATAAACTGTTTGGTATCGAATAACGACATAATTTCATTTCTGGTCATAGTTATGATTTGTATGAACTGTTTGGCATCATGTTTTTCATAAGGTTTAATGACATAATTTCATCATCAACTTTTACACCTTTTCGGTTAATGGACTTCCAAATGTTTTGGTTTTTTCTGACTGATGAGACATAAGTTGTCGAAATGCGCATACCTAGAAATAAATATTAACAGTAATTTCGGTATTTTGTTATTAATTGCTGGTCATAGTAATTATCTATATGAACTGTTTGGTATCATGTTTTTCATATCAATTAATGACATAGTTTCATTTTTTCGTCATAGTAATGATCTGTATGAACTGTTTGGTATCATGTTTTTCATATCGAATAATGACATAGCTTCAATTTTGGCCATAGTAATGATCTTTATGAACTGTTTGATATCATGTTTATCATAAGGAATAATAACATAATGTCATTGCTGGTCATAGCAATGAACTGTTTGGTATCATGTTTTTCATTAGGAATAATGACATAATTTCATTTCTGGTCATAGTAATGATCTGTATGAACTGATTGGCATCATGTTTTTCATAAGGAATAATGTCATAATTTCCTTGCAGGACATAGAAATGATCTGTATGAACTGTTTGGTATCATGTTTTTCATAAGGAATAATAACATAATATCACTGATGGTCATAGTAATGAAATGTTTGGTATCATGTTTTTCAGAAGGAATATTGACAAAATTTCATTTCCGGTCATAGTAATGATCTGTATAAACTATTTGGCATCATGTTTTTCATAAGGAATAACGGCATAATTTTATGTCTGGTCATAGTCATGATCTGTATGAACTGTTTGGCATCGTGTTTTTCATAAGGAATAATGTCATAATTTCATTGCAGATCATAGTAATGATCTGTATGAACTGTTGGTATCACGTTTTTCATAAGGAATAATGACATAATTTCATTTCTGGTCATAGTTATGATCTGTATGAACTGTTGGTATCATGTTTTTCATAAGAAATAATGACATAATTTCATTTCTGGTCATAGTAATGAACTGTTGGTATCATGTTTATCATAAGGAATAAGGACAAACTGTTGGTATCATCTTTTTCATAAGGAATAAGGACATAATTGTATTGCTGGTCATATGATCTGTATGAACTATTTGGTATCATAAGGAATAATGTCATAATTTCATTTCTAGTCATAGTAACGATGATGTATGAACTGTTTGGTATCATGTTTTACAAAAGGAATAGTGGCATAATTTCATGTCTGGTCATAGTAATGAACGGTATGAATTGTTTGGTATCATGTTTTCAAAAGAAATAATGTCATAATTTAATTATTGGTTACAGTAATGATCTGTATGAACTGTTTGGTATCATGCTTTTCATATGGAATAATGACATAATTTCATTGCTGGTCATCGCAATTATCTGTATGAACTGTTTATATCATGTTTTTCATAAGGAAAAATGTCAAAATTTCATTACAGGTCATAGTAATGATCTGTATGAACTGTTGGTATCATGTTTTTCATAAGGAATGAGGACAAAGCTATATTGCTGGTCATATGATCTGTATGAACTATTTGGTATCATATTTTTGATTAGGAATAATGTCATTACTTCATTTCTAGTCATAGTTATGATGATGTATAAAATGTTCGGTATCATGTTTTACATAAAAAACATTGGCATAATTTCATGTCTGGTCATAGTAATGATCGGTATGAACTGTTTAGTATCATGTTTTTCATATGGAATTATGACATAATTTCGTTTTTGTCATAGTAATGATCTGTATGAACCGTTTGGTATCATGTTTTTTACAGGGAATAATGGTATAATATCATGTCTGGTCATAGTAATGATCTGTATGGAACTGTTTGGTATTATGTTCTTCATAAGGAATAAAGTCATAATTTCATTTCTGGTCATAGAAATGATCTGTATAATTTGATAATTTGCATTTTGCATTTAATTATTCATTACTGGTCATAGTAATGTTCTGTATAATTTGATAATTTGCATTTGCATTCAATAATTCTTTGCTGGTCACAGTAATGGTCTGTATAATTTTATAATTTGCATTTGCATTCAGTAATGGTAATGATCTATATAATTTGATAATTTGCATTTGCATTCGATAATTCATTGCTGGTCACAGTAATGGTCTGTATAATTTTATAATTTGCTTTTGCATTGAGTAATGGTAATGATCTATTTAATTTGATAATTTGCATTTGCATTCGATAATTTATTGCTGCTCACAGTAATGGTCTGTATAATTTTATAATTTGCATTTTGCATTCGATGATTCATTAATTTATTAAGCGAAAGGGCCACGACTGCTGTTGTCTCGCTACCACCATTTTATGGCGGTGGATGCCTGCCAAAAGAGTTATACAGGCATCCATGTGGCTTCATTTAGCGACACAACATCCAGCATAATGCTTAATGGACAGCTTTGTCTTTTCTACTGAGCTTCTGTTCCCAGGGCCAGTACTTTGGATTGTTTAATTTGTTTAATTTGGTATAATGGACAGTAATTTCAAACATGGAGATAATGAATAATTATAATGTATTAATCATAAATACAATAATTTTAGGGTCTGCCATTATAAGTTGTCGGCGACCCATATTGTATCAGTCGTGAGCACCTTTCGCCAAAATAAAATGCTATTATTTTGTACAAGTATTCTTGATGCATGAGTGAATCTATAAATAAGCAAATTTATTCGATAAAGAATAAATTGAATTATTTTAGTAAAGAAATGCTTTATTTGTTCAATTTAATTCCTGAGTTATCTCTCTTTTCCCTGTTTGAAAAAGTGAAAGTAAAAATGATTTTCTGGAAATGCTGCTCGCGTGATTATCCGGATTTGACCAGTTTTGAGAACACATTTGGAGCCATTTCATGAAGCGGCAGCAAAACTTTTGCACATACATATTGGTAAAATCAGAGGTTTATGTGTTTAAAATCCCACCCACCACACCGCTTTATAAGTTTTGAAGTTATAGAAACTGCTGCGTCCTGATTGTATATTTTCAGGTTGTATTGTGCCAGTTTCAGGATCCCAACTGCCACGACTGATAAGAGTTGCAGTCTTTTCTGAAGGATGGCTTCATTTAGCGACACAACATCCAGCATAATGCTTAATGGACAGCTTTATCTTTTCTACTGAGCTTCTGTTCCCAGGGCCAGGACTTTGGATTGTTTAATTTGTTTATTTGGTATAATGGACAGTAATTTCAAACATAGAGATAATGAATAATTATAATGTATTAATCATAATGACAATAATTTTAGGGTCTGCCATTATAAGTTGTCGGCGACCCATATTGTATCAGTCGTGAGCACCTTTCGCCAAAATAAAATACTATTATTTTGTACAAGTATTCTTGATGCATGAGTGAATCTATAAATAATGATTTTTTAAGAAATAAAAAAAAATAATGAAGTAAAATATATTCCCGCCTGCCTTCAATTTCTGATAAAAAAACAATAAAATAATAGTAATGCAGTAAACACATATACAGAACATTCCTAAAACTACATTGTAGCACCGTTTCGACATTTTATTTGAATAACAATGACATGCAATTGGTATGATCATTTTATTTTTAAATAAATATAGTCCTTCAAATTTCCTGGCTTTAATCCCTTCCCAAGCGAAAGTTTCCCATTTTGACCAATTAACGCGCTTTTAACAAATAGTTACAAAAACTGACGAAGAAATGGCGGATGCAAACTTTGAAGAATGTTTTTTTTTAAAGCTAAAATGTTGACTCGTGAAGAATGGTTGTCACCATCTCAAAATACGAAGTCTCTTCGCTAACTTTGTAAAGCTGGATGCTGCAGCATCATTTAAATCAGAAGAAACTTCTGGAGTTATTGAAAATGCTTCGAACGTACCCGGAGACACCGAGGTGTTTAAGGGTGGTCGATAAAAAAGTATTATTTTTGGATTTGTTTATATGCTAGTGACAATAGAATTTCGAATACACATCTGAGAGAATGTATATGTGTTGCAAACAAGTGTTCATTTCTGGATAAAAACGAAGTATTATTGGAGAATTTTGACTTTTTCATTGACTGTTGTGAACTTTGTTTACATATTCGTAATGGCGGACTCATTCAAACTCAGCTATGTGGACGCCCTGACTAGAAGTGACAATAAATCGGAAGGTAATGACATTTCAAATCAGTTCGGTGTTGACTCAATTAAACCAATATTTATTCAAGAGTCTGACATTTTTGGTACACATAAACCAAATAAAGATCAATTCCTGACCCATGTTGAACTTTATAAACAAATTGGAAATCAGATTAACTCTAGTCATATAAAAGGAATTCAAAGGGTCCGTGGTCTGTGGCGTATCTATTTAGACAACGCTGATGATCGTAACAGACTCCTGGAAGCAGGTGTCGTTATACGCAAAAAACTCATTAAAACCTATAGTAGAAATCCAAGTACGGATTCGAGTCAAGAACATACCATTGTCGGCAGACGACGGGCAAATCCTACGTATATTAGAAACTTTGGGTTGTGTAATAAAAAATAGCTATAGAGAAAGACTGAGAGTAGATTCTATGTTGACAAACTGCCAGACGGGAGATAGAATAATAATATGTGCTCCATTTAACAACCCCCTCCCAAGGAATATAGTCGTCGGTAAATACAGGGCAGTTGTGATTTATAAAGGTCAGTCAATAACAGATGTAAATATCAAGTGTAACAAGTGCCTACAAAGAGGTCATAAGCAAGTTGAATGTACAAATGATTGGTGTTGTACCTCTTGTGGCAAATCGGGTCACAAAAGAAATGAATGTGAAACAGAAATGTCAGGTGAAGAGTACGCTTCATCAACTGATGATGAAGGCTCAATTGACTCAAATGAAAATGATCCCGACAAAACTTGTGAGAGTATTGAACAGTCACAATCAATCCTGAAACCAACTATGAGTGAAACTGCATTAAATACAAAAAATGACAATTATTCTCAAACAACCCAAACAGATGTACCAAATGATCACGACAATGAGACATCTAAGAATTTATCACAGGAAACTCCAAAGAAGGATGGACAAAAGACACGAAAAAAAAGAAAGCTAGTAGATCTCAAAAAACTGTCCCTGAGTCTGGCCAGACTCAACTATCTAGCTTCTTTTCTGGTTCGGTTGACAATGCTAATAAAACACCAGGCGAAAAAGTACAAAATGTATCTTGTATTTCAAGAACACCGCCTACTCCGACAGACATCATCCATGACAGAACCAGCGACACAAAAAAATCTAAATCAAACAAAACATAGTTACCAAGAATAGTACTTTGACTATTTTTTAATGTACATATTTATATATTGTCTTTGTTTGTTATTGTTTTGGACAATATTTTTTATAACCCCTAAAAAATATGTGAAAAATGCAAAACAAAATATAAAATCAAATATTGAAATAATGAAACATCTCGTTTCAATATATAATTATACATGGAGTGACATAATACAGATTGTGTACAACCATGTCGTTAATATCAGATGTAAACAACAATGTTGGAATTTGGGGAAGTTATTTATAGCAGAGATGACCGATATAAATAGTGGTCAAACACTTATTTTTAGAATGATATCAAACATATATATAATTTGAAAATATATTTATCACAAATAAATAGTTTGATATTTGTATTAAATACTGTATGTTCAGAATATGTTGAAAGTAGGACAATATTGTTGTTCTTGACTAGCCGGAATATATCAAGTCGGTATTTTATAGTATGCCTATTGGAATTTGTATATTTAGAGCTTCGGGTAAAACCATTTACTTGTTACGCATGCGTCAACGCAAACAAAAACAAATATGAGTAGTGTAAACAAAAATGAAATACACATTTGCAGTTTAAATTGCCAAGGTTTAGGTCAGTTTGATAAATTAAGAAGAGTTAATTTGTGGATGAACCAACAGAAGTGTCATTTTTTTTATATCCAAGAAACACATTTTGTTAAAGATAATGTTAACAAAATAAATAACACTCTGAATGTTGATTCCTGTCATAGTTTTGGAAGTTCAAAGTCAAAAGGTGTATCTATCCTGATAAGTAAACATATTGAATATTCCATAATTGATACACACGAGGATCAACAGGGGAGATATCTGATAATAAATATGGAAATGGACAAAAAAATATACTTTGGTTAATGTCTATGCCCCAAATAATGTTACAGAAAGAAATACCTTTTTTAAAAAACTGAAAAATTTAATTGAAAAAACATGCTTAGGCTTACTAATTATAGGGGGAGACATGAATGATACACTCCTGCCATTGGACAATAAAAATGTTTAAAAAGATCACATACTCCTGTTTATGGTTTGAAGCAAATAATCAAAACTTTTAAGTTAACTGATATTTGGCGAATGCATCATCCAACTTTACAACAATTTACATGGAAACGGAAAAATAATAATGAAGCAAGCAGGATTGATTTCTTTCTTATTCAGTCTGAATTAAACCCTATAGTAAATTCATGTGATATCAGACCTGCCTTAATAAAATGCACAGATCACTTAGCCATATCTATTAAGTTTGCGACATGTACGAATGACCGAGGCCCAGGGACCTTCAAATTAAATAATAGTGTATTAGATGACAGTGAATATCAATCACTTATTAACATTTAATAAATAAATTCCAAAAATGATATACAACAATATGAGAATATTGGTGTTGCATGGGATATTTTCAAATGTGCTGTACGTGAAACCACTATCAACTTTTGTAAAAAGAAAAACCACAAAATGAAAAGTGAGATATGCATTTTAGAAAATAAACTTACTAGTTTGACTAAACAAAGATACAACAATGGATATGATAATGATGATCATGATGAAATTGAAGGAAAAATAAATGAAACTGAAAAAAAGCTAGAAAATTTATATAACATTAAAGCAAAGGGGGCCCAAATAAGGTCTAGAATTAAATGGGTTGAACAGGGGGAGAGAAATACGAAATACTTCTTAGGTTTAGAGAAAACACGCCAAACAAGAAAAACAATAACTTCACTAGTGGAAGAAAATGGATATATAACACGAAATCAATCTGAAATACTCCAAATCGGAAAATCTTTTTATGAAAATTTATATAAACAACAGAACCTGATGTGCATGATGTACAAAATTATATAAGGGATACAAAAATAGATAAAAAATTGAATAAGGATGAAAGTTCAATATGTGAAGGGAAATTAACAGTTGAGGAGTGTACTGATGCAATTTTTAAAATGCGTCTAAATCGTTCACCTGGTTATGATGGCATAACTGTCGAATTCTATAGAAAATTTTGGAACTCACTTAAAGATTTTGTAGTTCAAGTATTTAACTGTAATTATGACAGAACGGAATTAACAGAATCACAAAAATTAGGCATGTTAAAAAAAATGATCCTTTGTCACGCTCTAATTACAGACCAATCACACTTCTAAATACTGACACTAAATTGATTGCATATTCTTTTGCTCAAAGATTAAAAAAGGTTCTGCCACTAGTTATATCTAATGACCAAAAATGGTTACATCAAAAACCGTTATATAGGCTTCAATTTGAGACAAATTCAAGATGTAATTGACCACTGTGAACACTTTAACATTGATGGAGCAATTCTTTTCCTTGATTTTACGAAGGCGTTTGATTCTTTAGAATGGGAATTCATGTTCAAAAATTTAGAAAAATTCGGTTTTCAAAAGTCAATTTTAAATTGGATAAAAATACTAAATTATAATATAAAAGGTTGTATTAGTAATAACGGCTGGATTTCAGAACCGTATAAAATTCAAAGAGGTATTTGTCAAGGATGTCCTCTAAGTTCACTGATTTTTATCATTGCAGTAGAAATTATGGCAAATAGGCTACGACAAGAAAAAAACATTAAAGGATTAGAAATTAAACTAAACGGGGTAACGCACAGTATTAAAAATAAGTCAGCTAGCTGATGACACTACTCTCTTTCTCAAATCAAAACATGAAATATCTATTGCACTAAATATAATTGAAATATTTGGAAATTTTTCAGGTCTTAAACTTAATAGAAGTAAAACTGAAGGTATTTGGTTAGGAAGACTCAAACATTGTAAAGATAAATTTGAACAAATTACATGGGATAGAGATATGGTAAAATGCTTTGGTGTGTATTTTGGACATGATAAACTTAAATGTCAACAAGCAAATATAGAAAAACAAATTAAAAAATCACAAGATATCATAAATAAATGGAACAAAAGACACTTAAGTATACTTGGTAAGATTGCAGATATTAAATCCCTCGTCTTACCAAATTTAACATTTATATCATCTGTATGTACAATTCAGAAGGAATATATACAAAAATTTAAAACAATAGTATACAATTACATTTGGGGAGGGAAGACTGATAGAATAAAACGTTGAGATTTATGTAAAAGCTATGAAAAGGGAGGGTTAAAAATGATTGATATTGAGAATTATCTTAATGCAATTAAAATATCTTTGATAAGAAAGCTGACAGATTCTTCTATCCCAGTTTGCCGCTGGAAAATCATTCCTTGTTCATATTTCGAACAATTCGGACCAAATATTTTGATCTTTAAAACCAGTTTAGATAATTTTAATTGTTTAAAAAGTAAATTTTATCTTTCACCATTCTATACTGACCTAATTCAAGTATGGATAAAGTGTAAAAAGGAAAATGTGAAGTCACCAACAAGACATTTTGAAATAAGAAAACAAATTATATGGGGGAACAAATACATTAAGTATAAAGGGAAAAGTGTGTTCATGGAAAATTGGATCAAAAGTGGGTTAATCTTTATTAACGACATAATGGATCAAAATGGAAACATATCTGAAAACATTGTATTAAGAAAACTCAAATATAAGCAAAACTGGATGTCAGAATTTTCAATTATCAAAAGTTCCATTCCACTAAAATGGAAGCAAACAATCAAAAGTACAGAGTCAATTAAATCAGTAGTTCAAACAGACCTATCCAATATGCCAATATATTTACAATCGAATAATATATGTGTAACAAAACAGACAAGTAAAGATATATATAACATTTTATGTATTCATAGTTTGAACATTCACCCGCTGGGATTTGATCTTTGGAGAAAACAATTTAATATTCAGTTTTATTCTGACATAGAGATAATGTTTTCTTTTATTTTTGAAACTATAAAAGACAATAGGCTAAGAATATATAAATGGAAATTGATTCATTATATATTACCATGTAAGGAACTACTACACAAGTGGAAAATAGTCAGTAATAACCTATGTAATTTTTGTAACGCAGTAGAAAACTATCAACATTTCTTTCTAGAGTGTAAAAGACTTGAATCATTTTGGGATGGAATACATAAATTGTTCAGAAAAATTAAATTTGGTAAACATATATTGACATTAAAAAATATAGTAATTGGCTATAAAATTAAAGAAGGATATCAAAATATCAATTATTTGTTAATTCTAATTGGATTTTCAATATATAAAAGTTATTAAATTTTAAATCAAAGAAAAGATTCTTGTGATGTAATGAAAATTCTTAATAATGAAATAAAGTTTGTAAGTTTATATGAAAATAACATGCAATTAAAAGAGTTTCTTCAAAGTTTTGATTTAGACTAATAAGTAGCTAAAATGAATAAAAATAAGGTTTTTAGGAGAACCATGACGGCGTTGTTTTGATCTGGATTGCTGCTAGGTTTGTAGAGCCACAGAGCAAGCTTTTTAGCCTCTGACTTCGTGACTCTGCAAAACTATCAATCCAGACAAATCGCCCCAATACGTCTTCTTGGTTCTATTAAGAGGACTATGCATTTTCGGAAAGCAAGACATACAGGATCTATTTCCATCTGGATTGCGATTAAGTTTGTGGAGCTGCAAAGCATGCTTTCTAAGTCTCTGTCTTTGCACTCTACAAAACTATCCATCCAGGGGAGATGATCCGCAGGGACATTATTTAATACTGATACAGTACTGTGCAACGTAGCCCTTACAGAAAAATACAATCAGTCACCCGTCACCCGTTCGTCAGGGAGCAGTCAGCGGTCAGTCAGCGATCAGTTAATTAAGTGACGACTTGTTATTCGTCCAACTCGTCAATTGACGCGAAACGTGACGGATGACGAGAACCCTATTCGTCCAACTCACGTCCAGATACGTTCATTTATCACGTGATATCTCGGGTTGAAGATTTTGCGAAATATAGATTCGTTTCACTCAGTGCATACACGATCGGTACATCATCGCAACAGATCAATCTTTTTGCTATCAATAAATAATTGCTTATGATATGTTTTTTTTTTCATTTTCATGGAGTCTTTAATACAATAAAGTTCGAAAGGAACTTCTGCATTGACGGGTGTTATTCATCAAAATTTGCCATCTCCATCGAGTTTTAAACAAAATAATGTGTAAAGGGAAAATTTCTCACTGATCGGTGCATTTGTGATGACTAAAAGTTTCACAAGTCAGTTTTAATTATGTATTTTTGGACATATTGGAATTTTAAACAAACTAAGGTGTATAACAAAAGTTTTGCACTGACTGGTAGATTTGCAATGACTCAAATGAAGGTTTATAAGTGTCCCTTTTTTACCAAAATTGTTCATATTCATGGAATTTTGAACAAAATAATTTGTAAAATGAAAGTTTTGCACTGGCCAGTGCATTTGTTATGACTAAAATAAAGATTTTCTAATTGATCTTATATTAAAATCTTTCATTTTCATGGAATTTAGAACAAAATACTTTGTAAAAGGAAAGTTTGGCACTGACCGGTGTAGATATGTTATGACTAAATGAACATTTACGAGTGATCTTTTATGTTATTGTTTTCATTTTCATGGAATTTTGAACAAAATAATGTGTAAAAGGACAGTTTCGCACTGACCGGTATGTATGCAATGACTAAAATAAAGAATCACAAGTAATTTTTTATCACAAATTTATTATTTTCATGGAATTTTTAACAAAATAATGTGTAAAAGGAAAGTTTCGCACTGACTGGTGTATATGTAATGACTAAAATGTAGATTTATAAGTAATTTTTTATCACATTTTTTTCATTTTCATGGAATTTTTTAGAAAATAATGTGTAAAAGGAAATGTTTTGCACTGACCGGTGTATATGTAATGACTAAAATAAAGAATCATAAGTAATTTTTTATCACTTTTTTTCATTTCATGGAATTTTTTAGAAAATAATGTGTAAAAGGAAAGTTTTGCACTGACCGGTGTAT
>MJUU01055492.1:78419-119444 GCA_002080025.1 Modiolus philippinarum | reverse complement strand
TAATTTTTCAATGGTATATATGACAGTTAACATCTGCTTTGTTTACTTAAACTGCATAGGATTTGTAAATTCAATTTACTTCCGCGTTCTATAAATAATAACGCAATAATAATGATATCGAAAATAAAAAAAAATGTGAATAAGGAATAAGTAACGAATAAGGAATAAGGAATAAGTAACGAATAAGTAACGAATAAGGAATAAGGAATAAGTAACGAATAAGGAATAAGGAATAAGTAACCAACTTGACGCCCCTTCATACCTGTTCTATGCTAAAGTTGATATTTTTATTTCGCAACATATCAAACTCCTTCGAAAGGATATAATGAAGTAAAAATTTCAAGACACTGTTTTTTTTGTCATTTTTAAAGAGTAAGTTTAAACAGTAGACTAAAAATTATACTTTTCATAGCTTTTAAATGCTAAATTTCATGAAGTTTTTGCTTCGCGAATTATAATACTCCTTCGAAAGGATATTATGATGTAAAATTTTCAAGACACTGAATTGTTTTTGTTATTTTTGAAGACGGAGTTTCAACTGCTGGTTAAAAATCTTACTTTTCATACCTATTCTATGCTAAATTTGATGATTTTTCTTATTTCGCAACATATTAAACTCTTTCGAGAGGACATCATGAAGTAAAATTTTCACAACACTTACTGTTTTTGTTTTTGTCATTTTTAAAGAGTAAATTTAAACCTTAAACTATAAATATTACTCTTAATTTCTCTTAAATGCTAAAATTCATGAATTTTTTTTTAAGTTTGCAAATTAGAAAACTCCTGGAAAGGATATGACGAAGTAAAAGTTTTAAAACGCTTAAATGATTTGATCATTTTAAGACTGTTTTTTTTGTTATTTAAAATGTTAGCTAATTTATTTATTTTTCATACCTATTTTATTCCAAATTTCATGATTTTATAATTTCGAAACACAGTACACATAAAATTATATGAAAAAAAAATCTCTGCTCTAGATATTTGCTAAATTGAATATATTTTTTTTAAACTAAGTCTAAAACGGTGATATTCACACCTTTTAACTGGTTAGACATTCGAGATCGAATCTTTCTACGACCCCCGAATCTGTTATCCATTCGCACCCCAAAAGTGTCAAAGACACAAGTCTATTTGATTATTAACTTATAATGTCAAAATACACAAAATAAATAAAAATTAAAAAGTCAATTGTTCAGAGAACAATTGCAAGGGATTTCCCCGTCAATGTTATGTTTCATTATGTTTGACCAACCATAAATGAAAATCTTAATAAGGGGAGTATTATTGAAACATAATGTTTTCCGAGATATCCCGATAATAAAATTTCGAATGGCGGCCATTTTTTAAAATGGCGGACGAAAATTTTTTGTTGACCAACCAGAAATGTAGATCTTCATGAGTGGAGTATTTTTGCAACACAATGTTTTCATAAATTTTTTATCTTTTCCGAGATATCGCGATAACAAAATTTCAAATGGCGGCCATTTTGAAAATGGCAGACGGAAATTTTTTTGAACAACCAGAAATGTAGATCTTTATGAGAGGAGTATTTTTGCAACATAATGTTTTCATAAATTTTTTATCTTTTCCGAGATATCACGATAACAAAATTTCGAATGGCAGCCATTTTGAAAATGGCAGACGGAATTTTTTTTGACCAACCAGAAATGTAGATCTTCATAAGAGGAGTATTTTTGCAACACAATGTTTTCATAAATTTTTTATCGTTTCCGAGATATCGCAATATCAAAATTTCGAATTGCAGCCATTTTGAAAATGACTGACGGAATTTTTTTTTTTTGACCAACCAGAAATGTAGATCTTCATGAGAGGAGTATTTTTGTAACACAATGTTTTCATAAATTTTTTATCGTTTTCGAGATATCGCAATATCAAAATTTTGAATGGCAGCCATTTTGAAAATGGCGGACCGAAATTTTTTTTTTTTACCAAACAGAAATGTAGATCTGCATGAGAGGAGTATTTTTGTAACACAATGTTTTCATAAATTTTTTATCGTTTTTGACCACATATTTGTATTCAAGACTATGAAAGCTACCTGGAAACCAAATTTCATCAAAATCTGACAACTTTGAGAAATTTGCATATTTAGGGGTCAAAAACGCGTAACCGAGGTCGCGAACCAAAAAATTTTTTTTTGCATGACAAATCATCCTGAGGATGAGACCAACATTTGACCCACCTTAGTTTTTTTTAAATCGGTTACGGTTTATGAGGAGATCTGATTATAAGATAAACCGTATTCGGGGAGATAACTCTGTTATGAAAAAAGTTTTCGGTCGTTGCCCTCATTTCGAAATAGCTTTTCGCTAATTGGTTTATTGTATAAAGTATCAAAATGATATGTCGCGAACTGTTTTTGGCAAAGTAAAAAACTGGCGGCGGAAAAAAAAGAATAATAATAATAATAAGTAGTATGTCAATTGTTCGAAGAACAATTGATAGGTCTTTCCCTGAAGTTGCGTCATAATGTTCTAATTATTGATTCGTGGATTAAACCAACATTCTAAGCTAGATATGTTCATTTATTGATTCTTTAACATGAAATACAATTTTTTGGCTGTGACTTTGATCTTTGACCTTGACCTGACTTTGAAGGTCATGTCTGCCTGAACATCTTTTGTATTTAATACAAGTTTGTATTATAAATGGTAATTGAGCTATAAGCAAAAAATCCAAATTCGGACATCAAAAATCGGTTTTTGGTCCATAGGCCCAAAACAGTTGGTCCAATCATTTCGAACCCATGTAACAAATGTAGATCGCTACAAGACACACATTTTCTCCATTACATTTAATCAGCTATCTATTACGGTTTCCGAGTTAGTGCAGTAACAAAGTCTAAGTCAAAGTTCAAAGTGACCAATGACCTTTGACCTTGGCTTTTTTAGATGTAACACATATCACCTAAGTTGAATGGAAAAGGTTCCAGGTTTCTATCTCTAACCGTTTAAAAAAACGTACTTAAAGATGGGACGAAATTTGCAAGGGGCATAACTCATGAACGGTCCATCGTAGAGTTTTGGTATAAATGTAACGAATGTCCATCAGAACCTAACAAATATTTTTGTCGTTACACTTTATCAGCTATCTCTTAGTGTTTCTGAGTTTATCCCATAACATGGGTTTTCGGACTTTTGGCGAAAATTCGTGAACGAAAAAAAAAGAGATTTTCGGCCGTTCCCTATTTCCTATCAACAAAATGTGGTCCACAGTATTGTCCTAAAGTTTCTCTCTAATAGCAGTTTTTATTAAATGCAAATATTAAAAAGGATGGTGCATTACGTAGTTGTATCAAGTCTAAAATAATTATGGTATTTGTAACGATGATTTTATTACATAGAAAATATGATACAGTAAATCTAATTAAAATGTCACATATTCCTATTCAATCTATGATAAACAAATAAAATTCAGATAAACTTGTCAGCTAAGTAGTTAACACTGGCAACCTCTTTAAATCATATCTATCACATTAGCTCTACCTTTGTGTAATTAGTTATTTTTATGAATTACGTAATGATTAGTAAATCCCTTTTAAAGTGACCGATGACCTTTGACCTTGGTATTTTCAAATGTAACACATATCACCTAAGTTGAATGGAAAAGGTTCCAAGCTTCTATCTCTTACCGTTTACGAGAAAAGGGTACTCAAAGATGTGACGAAATTTTGCGGGGGCATAACTCATGAACGGTCCACCGTAGAGTTTCGGTCTAAGTGTAACGAAGGTCCGTCATGACCTAACAAACATTTTTGTCTTTACATTTCTTCAGCCATCTCTTATGGTTGCTGAGTTTATCCAATAACAAGGTTTTTCGGACTTTGGGCGAAATTTCGTGAACGAAAAGAGATTTTCGACCGTTCCCTATTTCTTATCAACTAAACATGGTCCTGACTATTGTGCAAAAATATCAAAAGGATATGTCCAGCCAATTTTCTGAAAATGAGGCAGAAAAGAAGAAGAAGAAGAAGAATAATCAAACGAAATACAGAAAGGTCTTTCCCTTGGAAAGGGGAAAGCCCTTAATAACTAGTATGTCAATTGTTCGAAGAACAATTGATAGGTCTTTCCCTAAAGTTGCATCATAATGTTCTAATTATTGATTCATAGACAAAACCAATATTCTAAGCTAAATATGTACATTTATTGATTCTGTAACATGAAATACGATTTTTAGCTGTGACCTTGACCTTTGACCTTGACCTGATTTTGAATGTCATGTCTTGCAGAACATTTTTTGTATTGAAAATAAGTTTGTATCTTCAATGGTATTTGAGCTAGAAGCAAAAAACCCAAATTCGGACATCAAAAATCGGTTTTTCGCCATAGACCCAATATGGTTGGTGCAATCATATCGGATCCAATGTTACAAATGTAGATCTCAACAAGACACACATTTTCTCCATTATATTTAATCAGCTATCTGTTACGGTTCTCGAGTTAATCAAATAACAAGGTCTCGGGTCAAAGTTCAAAGTGACCAATGACCTTTGACCTTAGCATTTTTAGATGTAACACATATCACCTAAGATGAATGGAAAAGCTTCCAGGTTTCAATCTCTAACCGTTTTCAAATAAAACGTACTTAAAGATGTGACGAAATTTATTAGGGGCATAACTCATGAACGGTCCATAGTAGAGTTTTGGTACATATGTCACGAATATCCGTCAGGAACTAACAAACATTTTTGTCATTACACTTTATCAGCTATCTCTTATGGTTTCTGAGTTCATCCCATAATATGGGTTTTCGGACTTCGGGCGAAAATTCGTGAACGAAAAAAAGAAGATCTTCGGCCGTTCCCTATTTCCTATCAACAAGAAGTGGTCCACAGTATTGTCCTAAAGTTTCAAAAGGATAATAAAAGCGTTGTTCCTTTGCTTGTTTTTACCATGTATTTGTAGAGACTTTGTCTCATGTGCATTTACTCCATATCATTTCATTCACCATGTCCAGCCGTTACTCTTAATTCCATTCACAATTTTATAACACGCGCAGTCAGATCCCTATTATACAAGAAACATAAGAAAAACATTTGTACTCTCTAATAGCAGTTTTTATTAAATGCAAATATTTAAAGGGGTGGTGCATTACGCAGTTGTATCAAGTCTAAAATAATTATAGTATATGTAACGATGATTTTATTACATAGAAAATATGATACAGTAAATCTAATTAAAATGTCACATATTCCTATTCAATCTATGATAAACAAATAAAATTCAGATAAACTTGTCAGCTAAGTAGTTAACACTGACAACCTCTTTAAATCATATCTATCACATTAGCTCTACCTATGTGTAATTAGTTATTTTTATGAATTACATAATGATTTGTAAATCCCTTTTAAAGTGACCGATGACCTTTGACCTTGGTATTTTTAAATGTAACACATATCACCTAAGTTGAATGGAAAAGGTTCCAAGCTTCTATCTCTTACCGTTTCCGAGAAAAAGGTACTCAAAGATACGACGAAATTTTGCGGGGGCATATTTCATGAACGGTCCACCGTAGAGTTTCGGTCTAAATGTAACGAAGGTCTGTCATGCCCTTACAAACATTTTTGCCACTACATTTCTTCAGCCATCTCTTATGGTTTCTGAGTTTATCCCATAACAAGGTTTTTCGGACTTTGGGCGCAAATTAGTGAACGAAAAAAGATTTTCGACCGTTCCCTATTTCTTATCAACTAGACATGGTCCTGACTATTGTGTAAAAATATCAAAAGGATATGTCCAACCAATCTTCTGAAAATGAGGCAGAAAAGAAGAAGAAGAAGAAGAACTAGTATGTCAATTGTTCGAAGAACAATTGATTGGTCTTTCCCTGAAGTTGCATCATAATGTTCTCATTAAATTCATAGCTAAAATCAACATACTAAGCTTGATACATACATTTATTATTAGTTATGAAAAAAAAATTACTGTGACCTTGACCTTTGACCTTGACCTCATTTTGAAGGTCACATCTTCCTGAACATTTTTTTGTACTGAATGTCTTGTATCTTCAACGGTTTTTGAGCTATAAACGAAAAAGACAAAATCGGGCATCAAAAATCGGTTTTTGGCCCATAGGCCCAAAACGGTTGGTCCAATCATTTTAGACCCAAGTAACAAATGTAGATCTCAACAAGACACACATTTTCTCCATTACATTTAATCAGATATCTATTACCGTTTCTGAGTTAATTCCATAACAAGGTCTGGGGTCAAAGTTCAAACTGACCGATGACCTTTGACCTTAGCATTTTCAAATGTAAAACATGTCACCTAAGTTGAATGGAAAAGGTTTCAGGTTTCTATCTCTTACCGTTTTCGAGAAAAACATACTTAAAAATGTGAAAAAAAATGTCAAGGGGCATAACTCACGAACGGTCCATCGTAGAGTTTTGGTCCAAATGTAACGAAGGTCCGCTATGACCTAATAAACAATTTTGTCATTACTCTTTATCAGCTTACTCTTATGGTTTCTGAGTTTATACCATAACAAGATTTTCGGACCAGGGGGGAATAATTCGTGAACGAAAAACGCTTTTCGACCATTCCCTATTTTTTATCAACTAGACACGGTCTTGACTACTATGTTAAAATATCAAAAGGATTTGTCCGGCAAATTTTCCGGGAATGAGGCAGAAAAGAAGAAGAATAATAATAATTAAAAAGTCAATTGTTCAGAGAACAATTGCAAGGTCTTTCCCCAGTTTTTACCATGATTACATGTTTGAGTTTGATTTTGTTGTCTATTTCAGTTCAAAATGTGGTGTAAACAAAAGTTCTGATCTTTAATAGTCTTTTGCTCAACGGTTGCTAAGGACTTTTTTGAAAAAATAGCTTGTTGCTAAGGACAGGAAAGTCACTTCCGGTTGGCAATGTCATTTATTTCCACTTTACAACATTACAAAACTTTTTGCATATGGTTGCTAAGGACTGTTATGGCAAGTAACGTTGTTGCAAAGGACCTTGACCTTTGACCTTGACCCCATTTTGTCGGCCATATTGAGCTGAACATTTTACCTTATTATAGTTTCTTAGTATCTTTAATAGTTTTTGAGATATAGGTAAAAAACTCTAAAATCGGACCTCGAAAAATGGTTTTTCGGCCATAGGTCCAAAATAAATGGTCCAATTATTTTGGACCCCAGTGTCAAATGTAGACCTCATTGAGACAAACATTTTCTCAAATACATTTGATCATCTATCTCTTACAGTTTACGAGTTAAAGCGATAACAAGGCAAAAGGTCATCGGTGACCTTGACCGGTGACCTTTGACCTTGACATTTTAAATGGCCATATATCACTTATTAACAATGGGAAAGGTTTTAGGTCTTTACGACTTATCGTTTGGGAGAATTAAGCATTAACGGAAACTCAAAATCTTTCAAAGGGCAATAACTCATATAAAGAGTCGTCAAATCACTTCCGTCCAAATGCAACAAAGTTGCGTCTCTTGATTATGAACATTTTTCCCATTATATGTTTTCAGCCGTCTATTGCGGTTTATGAGTTGAAGCGATAACAAGGGTGAAGGTCATCAGTGACCTTGACCGGTGACCTTTGACCTTGACATTTTTAGATGGCCATATATGACTTATGAACAATGGTGAAGGTTTCAGGTCTCTACGACTTATCATTTGGGAGTATTTAGCATTAACAGAAACTCAAAATCTTACAAAAGGCAATAACTCATATAAAGAGTCGTCAAATCTCTTCAGACTAAATGTAACAAAGTTGCGTCTCATGATAATGAACATTTTTTTTTATTATATGTTTTCAGCCATCTATTACGGTTTACGAGTTGAAGCGATAACAAGGGTTAAGGTCATCGGTGACCTTGACCGGTGACCTTTGACCTTGACATTTTGAGATGGCCATATATGACTTATGAACAATAGTGAAGGTTTTAGGTCTTTACGACTTATCATTTGGGAGTATTTAGCATTAACGGAAACTCAAAATCTTACAAAGGGCAATAACTCATATAAAGAGTCGTCAAATCTCTTCAGAGCATATGTAACAAAGTTGCGTCTCATGATAATGAAGATTTTTCTCATTATATGTTTTCAGCCATCTATAACGGTTTACGAGTTGAAGCGATAAAAAGGGTTTAGGTCATCGGTGACCTTGACCGGTGACCTTTGACCTCGACATTTTTAGATGGCTTCATATGACTTATGAACAATGGTGAAGGTTTCAGGTCTCTACAACTTATCGTTTGGGAGTATTTAGCATTAATAGAAACTCAAAATCTTTCAAAGGGCAATAACTCATATAAAGAGTCATTGAATTTCTTCGGACCAAATGTAATGAAGTTGCGGCTCATGTTAATGAACATTTTTCCCATTATATGTTTTCAGCCATCTATTACGGTTTCCGAGTTGAAGCGATAACAAGGGTTAAGGTCATCGGTGACCTTGACCGGTGACCTTTGACCTTGACATTTTTAGATGGCCATATATGACTTATGAACAATGGTGAAGGTTTCAAGTCTCTACGACTTACGGTTCCTGAGAAAAAAAAAAATTTACGGAAACTCAAAATTTTTCAAAGGGCAATAACTCGAAAAAACCATACCGCACAGTTTCGGTCCAAATTTAATGAAGTTCCGTCATGACTCGAGGAACATTTTACTCATTACTCTTAATCAGCTATCTTTTAAGGTTTCCGCGTTTAAGCAATAACAAGAATTTTGGTTCCGGGGCAGATAACTCTGTTACTAAAAATAGGTCAATATGCTTGACTCAGTTTTGAGATCCGACTGTGATGTCGATTAATGGCACCAAGTATCGAAATAATATTTCGCGTAGTTTTTTCACAGCTATTGCGGCGGAACAAAAAGAATAAAAATTAAAAAGACAATTGTTCAGAGAACAATTGCAAGGTCTTTCCCCGTCAATGTTATGTTTTGTTACGTCTTCTGTTTGAAATCTTCTTGATGAGATGCACTTTGTGTCCAATATATTTGATTTCTTTTTCTAACAGCTTTAATGACTGTTTTTTACAATAAAAAGACAAAAAATGGTTATGACCTTGACCGATGACCTTGATGACCTTTGACCTTGGGATCAAATTGAAGGTCTCTTCTTACTGATTAATTTGATATGTTACATGACCATACTATCTGTAAAGGTTTAAAAGTTATACGCAAAAAACCTATTTCCGAAACGCGTCAAGAGCAATAACTCTTTGGGGAGTCACCGGAGAGCCTCGGTCCAAATGAATTTAATGTAGCCCTTGACATGGTGAACATTTTTGCTGATATAATTTTTCAGCTATCTATTAAGGTTATTGGCTTTATATGCTAACAAGGTCAAAGGTCAAGGTCAAAGGTCGACGATGACCTTCAATCTGGTACTCAAATTGAAGGTCTTCTCATGCTGATCACTTTAAACATATATATTTACTATATTATCTGTAAGCGTTTAAAAGTTATTCGCAAGAAACCGATTTGCGGAAACGCATCAAGGGCTATACCTCAAAAACAGTTCGTCGCAGAGTTTTCGTTCAATTGAATCAAATGTAGATCTCAATGAGAGGAACATTTTTGCTATATAATGTTTTAATAAATTTTTTATCGTTTGCGAGTTATCGCGATAAAAAAATTTCAAATAGCCGCCATTTTGAAAATGGCGGACGAAAAATATTTTTGACCATATTTTTGTAATCAGGACTAAAAAAGCTACCTGGAAACCAAATTTCATCAAAATCCGACAACTTTGAGAAATCGACATATTTAGGGGTCAAAAACGCGTAACCGGGGTCGCGACCCCAAAATTTTTTTTTGCATGATAAATCATCCTGAGGATGAGTCCAACATTTTCCTCACCTCAGTTTTTTTATATCGGTTACGGTTTATGAGGAGATCTGATAACAAGCAAAACAGTGTTAGGGGAGATAACTCCCTTCGCGAAAAGTGTTCAATTAAACAGGGTCACTTTTAAATGCAAAATCACTTAACAATATCATATACCAAAAATCTTTCCGACATCTCGCGAAATGACTATACACGGAATGATCGAAGAACGGCGAAAGAATAAAAATTAAAAAAAAATTAAAAAGACAATTGTTCAGAGAACAATTGCAAGGTCTTTCCCCGTCAATGTTATCTTTTGTTACGTCTTATGTTTGAAATCTTCTTGATGAGATGCACATTGTGTCCAATATATTTGATTTCTTTTACTAACAGCTTTAATGACTGTTTTTCACAATAAAAAGACAAAAAATGGCTATGACCTTGACCGATGACCTTGATGACCTTTGACCTTGGGATCAAATTGAAGGTCTCTTTTTACTGATTGATTTGATTATTACATGACCATACTATCTGTAAAGGTTTAAAAGTTATAGGCAAAAACCTATTTCCGAAACGCGTCAAGGGCAATAACTCTTTGGGGAGTCACCGGAGAGCCTCATTCCAAATGAATCAAATGTAGGCCTTGACATGGTGAACATTTTTACTGATATAATTTTTCAGCTATCTATTACGGTTATAGGGTTTATATGCTAACAAGGTCAAAGGTCAAGGTCAAAGGTCACTGATGACCTTCAATCTGGTACTCAAATTGAAGGTCTTTTCTTGCTGATCACTTTAAACATATATGTTTACTATATTATCTGTAAGCGTTTAAAAGTTATTCGCAAGAAACCGATTTGCGGAAACGCATCAAGGGCTATAACTCAAAAACGGTTCACCGCAGAGTTTTCGTTCAATTGAATCTAGTGTAGATCTCAATGAGGGGAACATTTTTGCCATATAATGTTTTAATAAATTTTTTTATCGTTTGCGAGTTATCGCGATAACAAAATTTCAAATAGCCGCTATTTTGAAACTGGCGGACGAAAAATATTTTTGACCATATTTTTGTAATCAGGACTAAAAAAGCTACCTGGAAACCAAATTTCATCAAAATCCGACAATTTTGAGAAATCGACATATTTAGGGGTCAAAAACGCGTAACCGGGGTCGCGACCCAAAAATTTTTTTTTTGCATGATAATTCATTCTGAGAATGAGTCCAACATTTTCCTCACCTCATTTTTTTTTATATCGGTTACGGTTTATGAGGAGATCTGATAACAAGCAAAACAGTGTTAGGGGAGATAACTCCCTTCGCGAAAAGTGTTCAATTAAACAGGGTCAGTTTTAAATGCAAAATTACTTAACAATATCATATACCAAACTCGCGAAATGACTATACACGGAATGATCGAAGAACGGCGGAAGAATAAAAATTAAAAAAAAATTAAAAAGACAATTGTTCAGAGAAAAATTGCAAGGTCTTTCCCCGTCAATGTTATGTTTTGTTACGTCTTATGTTGAAATCTTCTTGATGAGATGCACATTGTGTCCAATATATTTGATTTCCTTTACTAACAGCTTAAATGACTGTTTTTCACAATGAAAAGACAAAAAATAGCTATGACCTTGACCGATGACCTTGATGACCTTTGACCTTGGGATCAAATTGAAGGTCTCTTTTTACTGATTGATTTGATATGTTACATGACCATACTATCTGTAAAGGTTTAAAAGTTATAGGCAAAAACCTATTTCCGAAACGCGTCAAGGGCAATAACTCTTTGGGGAGTCACCGGAGAGCCTCATTCCAAATGAATCAAATGTAGGCCTTGACATGGTGAACATTTTTGCTGATATAATTTTTCAGCTATCTATTACGGTTATAGGGTTTATATGCTAACAGGGTCAAAGGTCAAGGTCAAAGGTCACCGATGACCTTCAACCTGGTACTCAAATTGAAGGTCTTTTCTTGCTGATCACTTTAAACATATTTGTTTACTATATTATCTGTAAGCGTTTAAAAGTTATTCGCAAAAAAACGATTTACGGAAACGCATCAAGGGCTATAACTCAAAAACGGTTCACCGCAGAGTTTTCGTTCAATTGAATCAAGTGTAGATCTCAATGAGGGGAACATTTTTGCCATATAATCTTTTAATAATTTTTTTTATCGTTTGCGAGTTATCGCGATAACAAAATTTCAAATAGCCGCCACTTTGAAAATGGCGCTACCTGGAAATCAAATATCATCAAAATCCGACAACTTTGAGAAATCGACATATTTATTAGGGGTCAAAAACGCGTAACCGGGGTCGCGACCCAAAAAAATTTTTTTGCATGATAATTCATCCTGAGAATGAGTCCAACATTTTCCTCGCCTCAGTTTTTTTATATCGGTTACGGTTTATGGGGAGATCTGATAACAAGCAAAACAGTGTTAGGGGAGATAACTCCCTTCGCGAAAAGTGTTCGATTAAACAGGGTCAGTTTTAATTGCAGAATCACTTAACAATATCATATACCAAAAATCTTTCCGACATCTCGCGAAATGACTATACACGGAATGATCGAAGAACGGCGGAAGAATAAGAAATAAAAAGAAATAATCAGAACAAAAACTAAAGGCTTTCCACTTGGAAAGTGGAAAGACCTAATAATCAGAACAAAAACTAAAGGCTTTCCACTTGGAAAGTGGAAAGACCTAAAAAAAAATCCAAAGAATTACAATAAGGTCTTTCACTGTGGTGAAAGACCTTAATAATAAGAAGAAATACAGAAAGGTCTTTCCCTTGGAAAGGGGAAAGACCTTAACTAGTATGTCAATTGTTCGTTCGAAGAACAATTGATAGGTCTTTCCCTGATGTTCGTCATAATGTTCTAATAATTGATTCATGGATTAAACCAATATTCTAAGATAAATATGTACATTTATTGATTCCTTAACATAAAATACGATTTTTAGCTGTGACCTTGACCTTTGACTTTCACCTGATTTTAAAGGTCACGTCTTGCTGAACATTTTTTGTTTTGAAAATATGTTTGTATCTTCAATGGTATTAGAGCTATAAGCAAAAAACCCAAATTCTGACATCAAAAATCGGTTTTTGGTCCATAGACCCGAAACGGTTGGTCCAATCAATTCGGACTCAATGTAACAAATGTAGATCTCAACAAGACACACATTTTCTCCATTATATTTAATCAGCTATCTGTTACAGTTTCCGAGTTAATCCAATAACAAGGTCTGAGGTCAAAGTTCAAAGTGACCAATGACCTTTGACCTTGGTATTTTTAAATGTAACACATATCACCTATGATGAATGGAAACGGTTTCAGGCTTCTATCTCTAACCGTTTTCGAGAAAAACGTATTCAAAGATATGACAAAATTTTGCGGGGGCATAACTCATGAACGGTCCACCGTAGAGTTTTGGTCCAATGTAACGAAAGTCCGTCATAACCTAACAAACATTTTTGTCATTACATTTCTTCAGCTATCTCTTATGGTTTCTGAGTTTATCCCATAACAGTGTTTTTCGGTTTTTGGGCAAAAATTCGTGAACGAAAAAGGACTTTCGACCGGTCCCTATTTCTTATCAACTAGACATGGTCCCGATCATTATCCTAAAGTTTCAAAAGGATATGTCCAGCCGTTTTTTGTGAAAATGAGGCAGAAAGGAAAAAAAATAATAATAACTGGTATGTCAATTGTTCGAAGAACAATTGACAGGTCTTTCCCTGTATTGCGTCATAATGTTCTAATTATTGATTCATAGATAATACCACTATTCTAAGGTGAATATGTACATTTATTGATTCTTTAACATGAAATACGATTTTTGGCTGTGACCTTGAACTTTGACCTTGACCTTATTTTGAAGGTCATGTCTTGCTGAACATTTTTTGTATTGAATATATGTTTGTATTTTCAATGGTATTTGAGCTATAGACAAAAACCCTAATTCGGACATCAAAAATCGGTTTTTGGTCCATAGACATAAAACGGTCGGTCCAATCATATCGGACCAAATGTAACAAATGTAGATCTCAACAATAAACACATTTTCTCCATTACATTTAATCAGCTTTCTATCACGGTTTCCGAGTTAATCCAATAACAAGGTCTGAGGTCAAAGTTCAAAGTGACCAATGACCTTTCACCTGGGTATTTTTAGATGTAACACATATCACCTAAGATGAATGGAAAAGGTTCAAGGTTTGTATCTCTAACCGTTTTCGAGAAAAACGTACTTAAAGATGTGACGAAATTTTGCGGGGGCATTACTCATGAACGGTCCACCGTAGAGTTTCGGTCCAAATACAACGATGGTCCGTCATGACCTAACAAACATTTTTCCCGTTACATTTCTTCAGCTATCTCTTATGGTTTCTGAGTTTATTCCATAACAGTGTTTTTCGGACTTTGGGCGAAAATTCGTGAACGGAAAAAGATTTTCGACCGTTCCCTATTTCTTATCAACTAGACATGGTCCCGATTTTTGTCCCAAAATATGAAAAGGATATGTCCAACCATTTTTTTGAAAATGAGGCAGAAAAGAAGAAGAAGAAGAAGAAGAATAATAATCAAACGAAATACAGAAAGGTCTTTCCCTTGGAAAGGGGAAAGACCTTAATAATAATCAAACGAAATACAGAAAGGTCTTTCCCTTGCAAAGGGAAAAGACCTTAATAACTAGTATGTCAATTGTTCGAAGAACAATTGATAGGTCTTTCCCTGAAGTTGCGTCATAATGTTCTAATTATTGATTCGTGGATAAAAACCAATATTCTAAGCAAGATATGTACATTTATTGATTTTTAACATGAAATACAATTTTTTGGCTGTGACCTTGACCTTTGACCTTGACCCGACTTTGAAGGTCATGTAATCCTGAACATTTTTTGTATTGAATATGAGTTTGTATCTTCGATGGTATTTGAGCTATCAGCAAAAACCCAAATTCGGACATCAAAAATCGGTTTTTGTTCCATAGACCATAAACGATTGGCCCAATCATTTCGAATCCAATGTACAAATGTAGATCGCTACTAGACACACATTTTCTCTATTACATTTAATCAGCTATCTATTACGGTTTCCGAGTTAATGCAGTAACAAAGTCTGAGGTCAAAGTTCAAAGTGACCAATGACCTTTGACTTTGGGTATATTAGATGTAACTCATATCCCCTAAGTTGAATGGAAAAGCTTTCAGGTTTCTATCTCTAACCGTTTTAAAAAAAAAACGTACTTAAAGATGTGACGAAATTTTCAAGAGGCATAACTCATGAACGGTCCATCGTAGAGTTTTGGTACAAATGTAACGAATGTCCATCAGGACCTAACAAACATTTTGTCGTTACACTTTATCAGCTATCTCTTATGGTTTCTGAAGTTATTCCATAACATTGGTTTTCGGACTTTGGGCGAAAATTCGTGAACAAAAAAAAGGTTTTCGGCCGTTCTCTATATCCTATCAACAAGACGTGGTCCACAGTATTGTCCTAAAGTTTCTCTCTAATAGCAGTTTTTATTAAATGCAACTATTAAAGGGGTGGTGCATTACGCAGTTGTATCAAATCTAAAATAATTATAGTATTTGTAACGATGATTTTATTACATAGAAAATATGATACAGTAAATTTAATTAAAATGTCACATATTCCTATTCAATCTATGATAAACAAATAAAATTCAGATAAACTTGTCAGCTAAGTAGTTAACACTGACAACCTCTTAAAATCATATCTATCACATTAGCTCTACCTATGTGTAATTAGTTATTTTTATGAATTACGCAATGATTTGTAAATCCCTTTTAAACTGGCCGATGACCTTTGACCTTGGTATTTTTAAATGTAACACATATCACCTAAGTTGAATGGAAAAGGTTCCAAGCTTCTATCTCTTACCGTTTCCGAGAAAAAAGTACTCAAAGATGTGACGAAATTTTGCGGGGGCATATCTCATGAACGATCCACCGTAGAATTTCGGTCTGAATGTAACGAAGGTCCGTCATGACATAACAAAAAATTTTGCAATTACATTTCTTCAGCCATCTCTTATGGTTTCTGAGTTTATACTATAACAAGGTTGTTCGGACTTTGGGCGAAAATTCGTGAACGAAAAAAGATGTTCGACCGTTCCCTATTTCTTATCAACTAGACATGGTCCTGACTATTGTGCAAAAATATCAAAAGGATATGTCCAGCCAATTTTCTGAAAATGAGGCAGAAAAGAAGAAGAATAACTATCATGTCAATTGTTCAAAGAACAATTGATAGGTCTTTCCCTGTATTGCGTCATAATGTTCTAATTATTGATTCATAGATAAAACCAATATACTAAGGTGAATATGTACATTTATTGATTTTTTAACATGAAATACGATTTTTGGCTGTGACCTTGACCTTTGACCTTGACCTGATTTTGAAGGTCATGTCTTGCTGAACATTTTTGCACTAAATATATGTTTGTATCTTCAATGGCATTTGAGCTATAGGCAAAAAACCCAAATTCGGACATCAAAAATCGGTTTTTCGTTTATAGACCCAAAACGGTTGGTCCAATCATTTCGGAACAAATGTAACAAATGTAGATCTTAACAAGACACACATTTTCTCCATTACATTTAATCAGCTATTTATTACCGTTTCTGAGTTCATCCCATAACAAGGTCTGGGGTCAAAGTTCAAACTGACCAATGACCTTTGACCTTAGCATTTTCAGATGTAACACATGTCACCAAAGTTGAATGGAAAAGGTTTCAAGTTTCTATCTCTTACCGTTTTCGAGAAAAACATACTTAAAAATGTGAAAAAAAATCCAAGGGGCATAACTCACGAACGGTCCATCGTAGAGTTTTGGTCCAAATGTAACGAAGGTCCGCTATGACCTAATAAACATTTTTGTCATACTCTTTATCAGCTATCTCTTATGGTTTCTGAGTTAATACCATAACAAGATTTCCGGACCAGGGGGAAATAATTCGTGAACGAAAAAAGATTTTCGACCGTTCCCTATTTCTTATCAACTAGACACGGTCTAGACACCTATGTTAAAATATCAAAAGGATTTGTCCAGCCAATTTTCCGGGAATGAGGCAGAAAAGAAGAAGAATAATAATAACTAGTATGTCAATTGTTCGAAGAACAATTGCTAGGTCTTTCCCTCAAGTTGCGTCAAAATGTTCTTATTATAGATTCATGGATAAAACCAACATTGTGTACATTTATTGATTCTTTAACATGAAATACGATTTTTGGCTGTGACCTTGACCTTTGACCTTGACCTAATTTTAAAGATCATGTCTTCCTGAACATTTTTTTGTTTTGAATATAAGTTTGTATCTTCAATGGTATTTGATCTATAAGCAAAAAACCCAAATTCGGACATCAAAAATCGGTTTTAGGCCCATAGGCCCAAAACGGTTGGTCCAATCATTTCGGATCCAATGTAACAAATGTAGATCTCAACAAGACTTACATTTTCGCCATTACATTTAATCAGCTATCTGTTACGGTTTCCGAGTTAATCCAATAACAAAGTTTGAGGTCAAAGTTCAAAGTGCCCAATGACCTTTGACCTTAGCATTTTCAGATGTAACATATATCACCTAAGTTGAATGGAAAAGGTTCCAGCCTTCTATCTCTAACTATTTTCAAAAAACGTACTCAAAGATGTGACGAAATTTTGCGGGGGCATTACTCATGAACGGTCCACCGTAGAGTTTTGGTCCCAATGTAACGAAGGTCCGTCATGACCTAACAAACATTTTTGCCATTACACTTCTTCAGCCATCTCTCATGGTTTCTGAGTTTATCCCATAACAAGGTTTTTCGGACTTTGGGCGAAAATTCGTGAACGAAAAAAAATTTTTGACCGATGCCTGTTTCTTATCAGCTAGACATGGTCCTGATTACTGTGTTAAAATTTCAAAACGATATCTCCAGTCAATTTTCCGAGAATGAGGCAGAAAAGAAGGAGAATAATAATAATAATAATCAAACGAAAAACAGAAAGGTCTTTCCCTTGGAAAGGGGAAAGACCTTAATAATCAGAAGAAATACAGAAAGGTCTTTCCCTTGGAAAGGGGAAAGACCTTAACTAGTATGTCAATTGTTCGAAGAACAATTGATAGGTCTTTCCCTGTATTGCATCATAATGTTCTAATTATTGATTCATAGATAATACCAATATTCTAAGGTGAATATGTACATTTTTTTATTCTTTTACATGAAATACGATTTTTGGCTGTGACATTGAACTTTGACCTTGACCTTATTTTGAAGGTCATGTCTTGCTGAACGTTTTCGAGAAAAAACATACTTTAAGATGTGACGAAATTTTGCGTGGGCATAACTCATGAACGGTCCACCGTAGAGTTTCGGTCCAAATGTAACGAAGGTCTGTCATGACCTAACAAACATTTTTGCCATACATTTCTTCAGCTATCTCTTATGGTTTCTGAGTTTATCCCATAACAGTGTTTTTCGGACTTTGGGCGAAAATTCGTGAACGGGAGAAGATTTTCGACGTTCCCTATTTCTTATCAACTAGACATGGTCCCGATTTTTGTCCCAAAATATGAAAAGGATATATCCAACCATTTTTCTGAAAATGAGGCAGAAAAGAAAAAGAAGAAGAAGAACTAGTATTGTTCGAAGAACAATTGATAGGTCTTTCCCTGATGTTGCGTCATAATGTTCTAATAATTGATTCATGGATAAAACCAATATTCTAAGCTAAATACAAATGTATGTAAATTTTTTGATTCTTTGACATGAAATACGATTTTTGGCTGTGACCTTGACCTTTGACCTTCACCTGATTTTGAAGGTCATGTCTTGCTGAACTTTTTTTGTTTGGAATATATGTTTGTATCTTCAATGGTATTAGAGCTATAGGCAAAAACCCCAAAATTCGGACACCAAAAATCGGTTTTTGGTCCATAGACCAAAACCGGTTGGTCCAATCAATTCGGACCAAATGTAACAAATGTAGATCTCAACAAGACACACATTTTCTCCATTACATTTAATCAGCTATCTCTTACGGTTTCCGAGTTAATCCAATAACAAGGTCTGAGGTCAAAGTTCAAAATGACCAATGACCTTTGACCTTAGCATTTTTAGAAGTAACACATATCATCTAAGTTAAATGGAGTCGGTTTCAGGTTTCTATTATAACGGGTTTCGAGAAAAACGTACTTAAAGATGGGACGAAATTTGCAAGGGGCATAACTCATGAACGGTCCATCGTAGATTTTCGGTCCAAATGTAACGAAGGTCCGTCGGACCCTAACGAACATTTTTGTCATTACACTTCTTCATCTATCTCTTATGGTTTCCGAGTTTATCCCATAACAGTGTTTTTCGGACTTTTGGCGAAAATTCGGACTTTTGGCGAAAATTCGTGAACGAAAAAAGATTCTCGATCGGTCCCTACTTCCTATCAACTAGACATGGTCCCGATCATTGTCCTAAAGTTTCAAAAGGATATGTCCAGCCGTTTTTGTGAAAATGATGCAGAAAAGAAAAAAAAAATAATAATAATAATCAAACGAAATACAGAAAGGTCTTTCCCATGGAACCTTAACTAGTATGTCAATTTGTTCGAAGAACAATTGCTAGGTCTTTCCCTGATGTTGGGTCATTATGTTCTAAGTATTGATTTGTCTATAAAACCAATATTCTAAGCTAAATATGTACATTTATTGATTCTTTAACATGAAATACGATTTTTGGCTGTGACCTTGACCTTTGACCTTGACCTGATTTTGAAGGTCATGTCTTGCTGATTATTTTTTGTATAGAATATATGTTTGTATCTTCAATGGTACTTGAGCTATAGGCAAAAAACCCAAATTCGGACATCCAAAATCGGTTTTTGGTCCATAGACCCAAAACTGTTGGTCCAATCATTTCGGACCCTATGTAACAAATGTAGATCTCAACAAGAAACACATTTTCTCTATTACATTTAATCAGCTATCTGTTACGGTTTCCGTGTTAATCCAATAACAAGGTCTGAGGTCAAAGTTGAAAGTGACCAATGACCTTTGACCTTGGTATTTTTAGATGTAACACATATCAACTAAGAAGAATGGAAAAGGTTCAAGGCTTCTATCTCTTACCATTTTCGAGAAAAACGTATTCACAGATGTGACGAAATTTTGCGGGGGCATATTTCATGAACGGTCCACCGTAGAGTTTTGGTCCAAATGTAACGAAGGTCCGTCAGACCCTAACAAACATTTTTGCCATACACTTCTTCAGCCATCTCTTATGGTTTCTGAGTTTATCCCATAACAAGGTTTTTCGGACTTTGGGCAAAAATTCGTGAACGAAAAAAGATTTTCAACCGTTCCCTATTTCTTATCAACTAGACATGGTCCAGATCATTGTCCTAAAGTTTCAAAAGGATATGTCCAGCCGTTTTTGTGAAAATGAGGCAGAAAAGAAAAAAAATAATAATATTAAGTATGTCAGTTGTTCGAAGAACAATTGATAGGCCTTTCCCTGTATTGCGTCATAATTCTCTAATTATTGATTTATAGATAATACCAATATTCTAAGGTGAATATGTACATTTATTGATTCTTTAACATGAAATACGATTTTTGGCTGTGACCTTGAACTTTGACCTTGACCTTATTTTGAACGTCATGTCTTGCTGAACATTTTTTGTATTGAATATATGTTTGTATCTTCAATGGTGTTTGAGCTATAGACAAAAAACCCAAATTTGGACATCAAAAATCGGTTTTTGGTTCATAGACCCAAAACGGTTGGTCTAATCATTTCGGATCAAATGTAACAAATGTAGATCTCAACAAGACACACATTTTCCCCATTACATTTAATCAGCTATCTATCACGGTTTCCAAGTTAATCCAATAATAAGGTCTGAGGTCAAAGTTCAAAGTGACCAATGACCTTTTACCTTGGTATTTTTAGATGTAACACATATCACCTAAGAGGAATGGACAAGGTTCCAGGTTTGTATCTCTAACCGTTTTCGAGAAAAACGTACTTAAAGATGTGACGAAATTTTGCGGGGGCATAACTCATGAACGGTCCACCGTAGAGTTTCGGTCCAAATGTAACGAAGGTCCGTCATGACCTAACAAACATTTTTGCCATTACATTTCTTCAGCTATCTCTTATGGTTTCTGAGTTTATCCAATAACAGTGTTTTTCGGACTTTGGGCGAAAATTCGTGAACGGAAAAAGATTTTTGACCGTTCCCTTTTTCTTATAAACTAGACATGGTCTCGACTTTTGTCCCAAAATATGAAAAGGATATGTCCAACCATTTTTCTGAAAATGAGGCAGAAAAGAAGAAGAAGAAGAAGAAGAAGAATCAAACGAAATACAGAAAGGTCTTTCCCTTGGAAAGGGGAAAGACCTTAATCAAACGAAATACAGAAAGGTCTTTCCATTGGAAAGGGGAAAGACCTTAATAATCAAACGAAATACAGAAAGGTCTTTCCCTTGGAAAGGGGAAAGACCTTAATAAACAGAAGAAATACAGAAAGGTCTTTCCGTCGGAAACGGGAAAGACCTTAATTACGAAAATTGAATAAAATAAAAGAGAATTGTAAAATAAATCGAATAATCGATTCTGATTGGTTCAATTAAACTCTGAATACCGGTTTCCATTTCTGATTGGACGAACGTTAAATATCAAATAGCGATTTCCGTTTCTCGTTTCTCATTGGATAAAACTATGAATAGCGTTTTCGGTTTAAACTCGAAGTTCCGATGCCGCTCGGAAACTATGGGTTTTCGTCGGAAATCCCTAATTTCCGTTCAATTTCAATCGGAAACTAAGGTTTTCGGCGAAATACTATGTATACCGATCGGAAACCCCTAGTTAACGTGCGCTATACCTGGTATTTCGCACAAAAAACCCTAGTTTTCGTTCGAAATAATAGGTATACCGCATTTTTGTTATTATCGCGTGCCATAGATATATGTTCCTAATAACGGACATTTAATGTAAGCATATATAGAAGAGCCCCTCATAGAATATGTATTTGTTTTTAAAGGATCTGGGAGAGAGGTATAGGGGAACCTAATTCAACAGTTCTGGTATACTCTTTTGAAAATTTCAATAAAAATGAGTAAGTTCCAAAGTCTGGGGAAAATGGGGAAAAATATTTAACAATTAAAAATGTCATGTGCACATCTTCATTGTTTCAAAGATTTAGGTCGAAGAGTTGATTTCACAAAATAGGTACCCTCTGTAGAAAATGTCTATAAAATGACTAAGTTCCGAAGCCAAGTAAAAGGTCCAAAGTGCGGAAAATAATAAAAAAAAATCGAAATACTTCTATAAAGTAAGGTGCATATCTTCAAAATACATAGAAACATTCTGTGAAGTTTCAAAGACCGGGGTTGAAAACTGTAGGATGAGTTAATTTCACAAAAAAGATATCCTCTTTTCCACGTGCACGCACGCCAAGGCCCGCCCGACATACAAGACAAATATTGTATAGTGAAGGCGATTTAATAATTGACAAATATGATAAATGATAAATATATATCGTATGATTAATATATTAGTTATAATATACAAAATTAACAGGATTAAAGTTCAATAATATTTTTAGTACGTTTCTCATTGCATAAATAGTTAAAATCACTTTTAAAAATGTTTTCCGTTTTTCAAGTATTTTATTCAGGGAGGTAAAAATTTTCAAATAAAATCATTATGTCACATGGAGGAAAAGAAAGATAAATCAAATTTCAACATATTACCTTTTGACATAGGAATGGGTGTTATGTATAGTAATGTTAACGTTATGTAATGTTAAGTTTCTTTTCTGATTTTCTCTAATAATTAGAAGGTAAATCTTTCAACCATCAAGTACTTAAATTGAAGGATTTAACTTATCAATGCCATGGTTGAAAAGGAATATAAGGTTGACCATTTTCTTACATACATAAAGGATAATACCCAAAATATCGAAATCGTACTACATGTACAATAATAGTTTTTCAAAATACGTATAAAAAAGTTTCGTCAACAACACAATTATGGACACATAAAGGGCATGACTGCAATGTATCATTTTATACTTGATTAAATGTAATGAACATATTTTTTTTTCGAGACGAATAAAAACTTGCAACACAAGCAATTGTTAAAGCAATAAGAGCTGTATTTTTTTAAGATTTTTTGGAAGCTCTAAAAACGCATCATGCTTAATCCATATATCTAAATATTTATATCTGATACCGTATAATGTATGAAAACACCAAGAATATGAAACTAATTTTGCATGCGATTTTGATCAATCATGGAAGCTCATTAATGTTCGACTTTGATATCGGACCTGACCGCAATACTTTTTTTTAAGTTGACATAAACAAATGAACCATCAATCGGCAAACTTCGGCTTACTTACGATGCTTGATATGTTTCTACACTTAATATTTGTGATGCGGTTGCGGTTTTCTCAACCTACGCTGGAAAATTTAGCACCTAAGTGCGTAATTAAAAAACAAGTCGGGGTAAATGCAAACAAAATACGACATTTTCCGCTGGATTACTCCTCTAAATTCCGTCTCCGGTGTTGGTTAACAGTTTACCATATGCCCGACTGTGTTCTAATTTCAAAGGAGCCAGTCTATTATGAAAACTTACGTAACACTTAAGAGGTTAAATAAGGTTCGAATCGGCCCAAGTCGTGATGATTGCAATATGTACACGTGAAAATATTTATAAATCGATCATTTAGATTTGAAACTATTAAAGCCATCATGTGTATAAGAATATAATTAGGACATCTTTGTAGGAATAATATGGGTAGGATTTTATTATTTTACACACTAACAAGTCAGCATTCTTTTCCCACATTGCACGCGATTTTATTGGACACTTCTGTGACCTGAGGTGGCAGGCGTACGATTCATCCCGAGAATACATTTTTTTTCACGGCAGTAATTTATTAATTCATGTTATATTTTCTTAAATTTCAAGCTTTTTTATGTTAACTCGATGAATTGGACATTAAACTGCTTTATTTCTGCATATTAAAGCTTGAAATAAGGAAATCTTCTTAAATCAAAAAATTGAAAAAATCACAGCTCATATTGCTTTAACATTAGAATAAATTTGTTACATTAAATTGATCAAAATAAATCGTGAATTTCCTACAACTTCGGCTTCTTACTTTTTCCCTATATAACCATTTTATGCAATTTAGGTCTGATTTATCTTCTTTTTAATAACAATCTGTGCAATTCATTATTCTTTGCTTTGACTGCAACAATGGATACAATGTAATGATCAGTTTCTCATTTTCGAGATGAATAAGAACTTGCAACACAAACAATTGTAAATGTTACATGAATTTATTACTGTAAATTGATCAAAATGTATCTTGAATTTTTCACAATTCGGTTGCTCATGTTTTCCTTATGCGATAACCATTTTATGCTATTTAGATCTGGTTTATTTTCTTTTTAATAACAAGTCTGTACAAACGGTACCGGTAATCAATCGATTTATCTTTGAGAATTTCAAAACATTTTTTAAAACATTGTTCACCAATTTTTGTTTTTTCTGCTTGTGTCCTGTTGTTGTCTAAATTATCCACTATAGCCCGGAATGCCCACACTTTCATCATTTGTGTTAACATAGAAGCTTTTTCTTGTTCATTCGGTCCTGGAAAGAGAAAGCTTTGATCTGAGAGAAAAGTATGAAATGGTCTTAGAATAAACAATGCTTTGTCTCCACCTTTTTATTAAACCTGATACTTTGTAATATTATTTTTTGCAGTACTGCTTGATAGTAAATTCTAGCAACTCGAAAGATTGTGTTTTGTAATAATTTCTCGCCGTCGTCTAACTTTGATCTGTTGCATTAGTATGAAATACAGAGAGGAGTATTCTCATAGCATGTATAACATCTGATTGAGTTTGTATTCTAAGAATCTAATGCAAATACCACATTTGGGATAAGACGAAAAATGGTGTTTCGATTATTCCAGGTCAAATAATATTCTCTGCTGCATTAATAATGGAACTCGGACATTTCTTTGTTTTATAACAACAGAGGAAAAAGTTTAATAACCTGAAGCGAATAGAATTCCGAGTGAAAAGATCAATATAAATTCTGTCAACAATCAAGTACATTAAAACAAAGATATATAAAAAGCATATATCTCTCGCACGGGGAATCTTTTTTACGAAATAAATGCACATAAGACAAATACACGGTGAAACCAATATACAAAAAATACCGAAGTTGCATAAAAACAGTAAATTTCGATATGCTGTACACGTGTTTCAAGGAGTAACCTCTCATCATCAGCAACCAACCAATGAAACAATTTTTTTTTTACCTTGAAGCTCTTCAACAATAAGCTTTACTCATACCTCATAGTAGGTTGATGACGGCCCTTAGCACCGATTTGTGCGGAATTCATGGATAGATGCTCAACAGCTCTACATCCATGTCTTTACTGGTCATTTTGTAGGTTCATTTAAGCTGTTAAAGTGTTCTTAAAATCACCATCACCATATTGCCAGACAAAAGCACTAGTATCTCATATCAGCGAATAATTACAACATATATAAAAAGACAGGGAACTTATCGATTGTAAGAAAACTTGGCATAATAAAATTAGGACACTTCATTAAACAGGTTGTCAGAATAATAGTTTAAATTACAAAAAAAAAAATTGCCAAAATCTTAAATCCACAGTAATAAGAAATTCTCACGAACAGGTAAACCTCAACTGAAATCTATAGACAGCATACATCTCTCACACGGTCATCTTTCTATGGATTCCACACTACAGGAGAAAGAAGTCTTAAATAAACAATGAAAGGATATGGAGTAAATGACATGAGACAAAGTCTCTTCAAACCCATGATAAAAACCGAGGAATGAAGCAACGCCTTTCATGTTATTCCTCATCTTGAAGTCACCATTTTTCATCTTGAAGTTACCATGAGGCCTTTTGCATCTAGCAGTGGTTTTAGCGAATTCATTGATAGATGTAGAATAACGCTACATCTATGTCTGTACTGGTCATGGATGTGGGATTGTTTTCTTAAATGGAAAACAAGGTGAAAACAAGGTGAGTGAAAAAAAATTACATTCCTAATCTTGAAATATCATGAAAATCGCTCCAGAAATGAATTCTGTAGAATTTTGTGAACAGAGATCGTTTTTAACACGAAATGCAAGAAATACTTTTGAGTACAGACTGTACATGTGTTTGATCTAACCCTCAAAGATAACACTTATGTACCAAACTTTAATGAGTGTACAAGATGAAAATAAAAATCACAATGAATTCATTCAACAATGATTCGGTTGGGTAACCAGAAGCGATATTTCTGTACTTTTTCACTTTATTTATGTTTACTCATCTCTCAAATAATGTGATAACGACATAATTTGTCTGAATTGTTATTTATCTTACCATTATCAGAAATAAACATATCATGAGTAACAATATCCAAAGAGACAAGCTCCAGTTCATCTACCTCTACTGCTTTTTCTAAGAAAGGTTGCCTCAGGTCGGCTTCAGTACGTTGATACGAGTCATGTCCTATGTTCACGAATTCCTTCTACCACCATATCATTAGGTTTTAAAAAATCCAAATAAAACTACATAAAGTACTGTGTGAACAGAACTGATACTATTGGAAAGCGAATTAAAATGACAAATTCTCCAAATTTCAAAGGGTGGATGAGGAAAATCTGTCACTACATTTTTACTCCGTTTTTTTTTTTTTTTTTTTTTTTTTTTTTTTTAAGGAACTTTCCTTTTGTTTACGAAGGATAACATGACATAGATTTGAAAAAATGCCTTTTTAGTTCTGATTGTGTGTCAAATATGAAAAGGGGAATGAAGTAACAGAATATTTCAAAAGATAAATTTATCAAAATTTAAATGAAAATTAATAAAAATCTATTATATACGGAAGTGACTGATAATAAAATACGGATATACCGGTAGCAGTTGATATTAACTGGAAACAGTTGATAACCAAAGTCATATCAAACATCAGTGACAGTTCTTTGGATAGTATGAATATGAATAATCGGGATAAAATTTGAATGTAATTTTCTACAAAATGGACTCACAATGATATACATGTAGTTGTCGATCGTTTCCGCTGTGTACACATATCTTCAAGTCTTTAGGCATTGGTTATATTTTATTACTGAATATTCAATCGGAGGAGTTTGTCCGCCTGATATTAAACGTTATAATTTATCACATAACTCATTAACCCAGTAGTCAGTACTCCGGTTCTGATCCGAAAACCGATTTTGTTTTGACACTTGCAATATCTAAGTTTAACAAAATTAGGTTTCCGCAGTGTACACATCTCTTTCAAGTTTTTAGGCATTGGTAATATTTTATTTCTAAATGTTCAATCGGAGGAGTTTGTCCGCCTGATATTAAACGTTATAATTTATCACATAACTCATTAACCCAGTAGTGAGTACTCCGGTTCTGATCCGAAAACCGATTTTGTTTTGACACTTGCAATATCTAAGTTTAACAAAATTAGGTTTAAAACTAAGGAGTAACTCCCTCATGCCTAGCTATGTCCTAAGCTTAATTTTGGATTTTCAATTGTATACTATTGGCTATTTGTTCTCTTTCGGCTATACAAGTATTTCGGTTTATTGACTCCCAAATGTTTTGATTTTATCTGCACTGTTCAAAGAAACACAAGTTTTCGAAATGCGCATATGCAGAAACAAATATTTTGTTATATTTCATTAACCTTCCAAAACAAATTTTATATCATAAAACCTTATTCTCCAACATCATCGCGCAATTTTTGGAGGGTGGCGGTTGTTTTAATTACAACTTGAGACAATTAAAAGATTTAATTTGAGGTCAAACTGTAATAAAATCACTTACAAGCGAATTCCTAGAAGTGAATTTCTAATGCCTGTCTTTTAGCAGAGTTATCAATTAATATCTTAAAAGTTATGATGACACTCTTCAAAGTGAAGATGATATTTGACATGTATGAATATGGGCCGCATCTGTTACTGAAGGAATCTTTTATTCATTTAAGTGTACCTCCGAAATGATGCCATCTTCTAGCACTGACCTAAGCATGAGGTTAAGCATACTGTGCAGTGTACTGTATAAACCACCATCCAGTACTGACGGAACCAACAACATAAATCCGCCTGAAATAAAGGTTTTCTTTTCAATGTCATAAATAAGCAGCGTAGAAGATTCAGTATGACCCGTCTTTGGCCCAATAAATTGGGAATTTTCAAACATTAATACTGTATATTCTAAATCATCATATGAACAGTGCAATTGTTGCTTAATAAAAATCCAGGCAATTTTTTGCATTTAAGTGAAAATTTTCTAATTGCTGACTTCGTAAAATCGGCTAAATTCCAAAAATATTAAAAATCTCACTATTTTGGTGGAATTTTTTATAATTTTCGTTAAAATTAGTAATGACCACATTCATGTTCATTAACAGTAATTATATATATGATGTTGTAACTAACATGTATACATAACATACTTAAAAGATTTGGTTGAAAACGCATGTGGCCACTACAATCAGGGTCCAAAACTGGGTAAAATAATGCAATTTTTAACAAATTTGTTGCAATTCCGTTTTCAGACTAAGTAGTAGCTACTGCAACATTCTGTTAAGATCTTTTTCATTCGTATTTAGATCTTTTAATTTACATTGACGAAAATGGACGTTTGAAATCTAAGCTGTATGACAAACGTGATGATTTTAACTTCCCAATTGTGAACTTTCCCTTTCTGAGCAGCAATATACCTGCCTCTCCAGCCTATGAAGTGTACATTTCACAGTTGATTCGTTACTGTCGGCATGCAGTTTATACAGTGACTTTTTAGTTAGAGCAAAAACACTGTCCCAAAAGCTGCTTAGTCAGGGATTTGTTCAGCCTTTGTTACTTTCATCCCTTCAGAAATTCTATGGCCGTCACCATGACATCATTGACAGATATGACGTGTCTGTGTCCCAAATGAAAACGGATATTTTCAGCTAGATTTCACGTCTTCACGGATTTGACATAACCGGATTTGACTCAACCCCGGATTGACTCACTGATAGTGTGACGGGTGCCGCTAGCGGAGCAGGACATGCTTACCCTTCCGGAGCACCTGATGTCACTCCCGGTTTTCATGGGAGTTCACACTATGAGTGCCTTAGTTCTTAATGTTATCTTTTTATTTCCGTGCATTGTAGCTGTCTCACGTCCTTGTTTTGTCTTTGTTTTTATCTGTTACCGTTTCTGCCATGTCTTTGGACTTCGAGTTTTGTAGTCATCGCTTCCCTTGTTCCTTCGGTATTCTACTGCCGTTGTTTTAAGGATATGTATCATAAAAAAAACGGCTGAATCAACTGTATATAACATTTAACATTGTAAAAAATTGCTACATCTCCAGTAATGTGTTGTTAGTTTTTTTGGGGGGCCAAAAAACCGGCCATTTCGAACCTACTCCTTTCTAAAAATGGTCCTTTTCTTATGAATAAATGATTTTTTTGCAATTTTTGCAAATAACTGTTCTAGGTTGATGTTTTGTTCTCAATTGAGGACATGTCGTTTCCAAGAACCAGACGGACCTAACGGTAACCCAGAAATAGTTATACCGATGAATATCTTTTGGAAAAAAAGAAAAGGATTTGTGAATTAAAAAAAACTGTTGATTCCTAGTAGAATAAAGGTTTTTAAATATTAGGTATTAAATTCGAAATGCTTACAAGCAAAATGTACAATTGCAGTACATGGAATATGTACACATGTACTACAATTTTGCATTGATTTTATTTTGCCAAGTTTTCTTACTATAGACTCGCTGAGTGCCATGTGATTGCTTATATGTTGTTATTGTCTCTGTAGAGTCTTTTGTCAGGCAATGGATGGCAATGATTGTAAGAGCACTTTGCAGGTAAGTTTTATGTTTGATGGCGATCCCGCGTCCATGGCATGATAAACATGGATGTAGCGTTGCTCGACATCTAGCAATTAATTCCGCCCAAATCATTGCTAGGGGCTGTCTGGAACTTACTGTGAAGTATAAGCAAAGCTATTCTCATTGTTGAAGGATTCACAGTGACTTCAAGATGAAGAACAGCAATAAATAAATGTTCCATTGCCTGATTTTATAATGCATTTACAGAGGCTTTGTCTCGTGTGCATTTACTCCATATCCCTTCAATAATTATTATGGATATATTTTAACAAAGAAAGTTGGTTGTACTTATTTCTCATTTAAACTAAGAATAACGTGCATTTTCAAATGAATATGAAATGCTTGGAATGAAACAACGCTTAGATATATTTTCTTAAGCATCGTTCCTGTAAAATAAACGATAACTAGTATATGCAAAAAAATTCTCTTTTCTATTTCGAATCAATGATCAGCTACAAATATAGCTCTCAATTGATATTTTGACGTTTTTTACTGTCTTCCTTTAGAAATTCGAGGGTCATCACAGCAAGATTTTCAGCTAGATCCTACGTAAATTGAACATAACCGGTTTTGATTTTACCTTTAATTGACAAAGTAACAGCGTGTTGGGTAACGAAGACGGATTAATGTTTTATGACATTGACGCTTTTTGTTTTGCTGCTAAAGTGCAATCAGTACTTAATCTCTTCTTCATCTTCATCATATGAGTACATATATGCCTTTCATATACAAATGGGACAATTTCTAGGATATCCCATCAGGTTTTAATGATCTTAACACAGCAGTGTGCTACCATTTTCATTTAGTTTTCTTAAAAAAATAATGCAAGAAACGTCCGAACATTACAAGGAAATATAGAGTTAAAGATTCGAACTGTGTATTTTAATTATGGGTATTTCAAAATTTTTCAGAAATAACTATTTGAATATGCACGTTATTCTGAGTTTAAATGAGAAATAAGTACAACCAACTTTCTTCAACAGTCTCATTTTTTAAAACCTCTGAGAATTTCGACGTTATTGAATCACTTCTGGCCACATACTGTATATCATGTTTTTAATTTTTTTTTTTTTTTTTTTTTTTTTTTTGAATTTGTAAAATGGAAAGGATAGACTCATGACAGTTTTGAAAGGATTTCTTCTCAGTTGTGAGCGATTAAATTTGTGTTGTGAAAACCAAGTGCAAACATAACAATTAAAAAAATTGAGCCATAATCACCTGGCTTTAGCTCTTTTGCCCTCTTTGATAAGAACAATTTCCAGTCTGCTTCCGCCTGTTTTCTAAATTCATCTTTTTCATCTGCATAACTATAGTCAACAAACATGCTATTTCTCATTACACACGGCCTGTAAATTATGCTACAGAGTGAATTACATTTTTCAAGTAAATCGTTTAAATCTTTCTAGTTTAGAAACCATATCAATTTTCATCGTAGACAGAAAAAATACACCGTTGTGCAAAAGAAAAGAAAAGTATATGCCCAAGTTTGTAGCTTCATAAGGATATATCAAAACACTACTGATATTTGCAGTATGCAATTTTGAGTATACAAGTAAAGACGACAGTATGTCGAAAATCTTTTCATTATATATTTCATCTCATATTGGACTACATCGGCAAACGAATACCGAAACAAGAACGAGGAAAGGGGAAATTCTAAAATCATAAATCCAAAATAACGGCAATTCACAGCAACACGAATTGAGACAGTATGACAAAGACATAACAAACAAACAAAAAGGCCACAATACTAAAGCACTAGCAGTGTGACCCTATAAAAACTGAGGTATCATCAGGTGCTCCGAAAGGTTAAGCATGATCTGCTCCACGCATGGACGTGACCTTACCGGTAACTAAAATTTTTCATTGCTCGACCAAGGCTTCAACTGATAGATCTAAATTGATGCCATTCATTATTTTGAATGACATCATGTATTTCTGATTAAAGAATGATTGTTGACACTACATTTTTCAGCTGTTTGAGCGCGTTTTCATTTTGAAGACTCCAATATCTACATTTACCTTTTAGAAAGATAAAACAATCCATTGAACGAGAAGATAAAATGTGCACTACAAGATGGCAGGCATTGATTATACATTGATGTCGAACTAGCCATCGTGAAAACGCTATCTAATGTCGACAAATCATCTGTAAAATAAAAAGGCATGCAATTACATTATAAAATACAGTGAAAATAATTTACAACACCCCTCCTAAAACTCGCTTATCTAATATCAAAATTATTTCAAGATATTTTAAAAATCCCTAGTAAAAACGCACCACCTAATGGCAAAAACATTCCTTAAAATAGTCCTAGATCCCATATATCAAGAAACATCATACTTAAAGGTTAACATTAGAAAAATCTATTCCTGTAATAATGACTTTCGAAGTGCCTAGTTATGGTTGAATCTGTATCAATGGAAGTAGAAATGGAAATTGTAGTAAACATCAATTCTGTATATTGCTATTTCTAAAAAAAATGAATATGTTTCTTCAGAGCATATTTAGCAAAATATATGAAACAGCCAATATTAGTTACACAGAGAGGAATTGTTGTAATACAGAAATTTATCGGGTCAATAAAATTCATATACGAATTTTATTGATCCGATTTATACTGATTTCCAAAAGAAGGGCAATCCACACGCTGTAAGAATTTTTTTATTCCAAATAAATTTTGTATTAGGACAATACCACTTTGTACTAGTAGAATACATGTAATTTATCCTGATTTTGAAATTACATCTTATTAACCTTGTTTTTTTCCCAAAGTTTTAAATACAACAACAGTTTATCTTTACAAAGAATAAAGTATACATTGTTTCATATTAAAAGGCAATAAAATTTGGTGATGAAAAACGGCAAATAATATTGTTCCTTCTCATGAATGATTAAATCCCATAAACATGCAGCGCAAGTTCAATATTCTATAGCCCTCACCCCCACTAGTACATACTATACATTGCACGAAAACATGCACAACACACTGTGAAAGGGTCTATGTAGCTAACTAACTCGTACTGTTCAGAATTCAAACCAGATACAAAAATAGCCTTGCTCATCATTATTTTACTTATATGTAACATTAGATCAGTCAACAGCAAAGCCAACTGGAGCAGTTATGTTCTTTCATAGACGACAATTCGTGTTCAACTTTTTCACTTTTAGGCATATGCTTTATTAATATTACAGCAACACACAAAAAGTGAAATAATGAAACAATAGGTCTCATTACCCGTAATGTAGCAGCCCTGGTGTGATTCACACCGGGCGAAATTATGGTTTTATTATGAGCTTAACAGACCTTTGATAGTAGAAAATCTCGAAATTTAAATTTTTCCTCCTTAATCAATTAAAAATATGAGTAATTTTCCATATGACAAGTGTTGCACATCCAATTGAAAATCTGAAGAGAAGGCTTTGAAAAGTAAATCGCCGATTTGACAGAGAAAATCGTAAAATGCTGCCACGGATCTGCAAATCAATGTCGGTCATGAACCGGAATTTAATATCAGCATAATCCGGAAACGTCCGGATTTGGTTTTAAAATCCTACATCTTGACATATTCTTCAAAATAAATTTCAAAATGGCCGAAACATGGAGAAAAATTTTGAAATGCGTTTTCTAAAAGAAATTTTTGAGCCACTTAAGTAGTAATATAAGGAACATTAGCAGTAAAAAATGATAATGATTATCCATCAGTAGGTATTTCACATAGAAATTGAAACAAATTTTCTATATTATGACGGTTCGGTTCTCACTTACTTTTCTATATTTTGACTAATGTAACCTCACGGGAACGTAGTGGATTGAGGGTAACGCTATCGTATCTAGGTGAAATCAACATATCAGCGTGGGGAAGAGAAACGTCTGGAACTTTCACATCCTTCAAATATGTATAATTCTCCACTGTTTAAGAGAACTGTGGTAATTACTATGGAACACAGTTTTAAGATGTTGAATGTAAATTTTCCTTACAAAGTTTGCAAGTAACGACCAACATTTCAGTCGCCATCTTAAACATACGTATAAAGGGACGTAACCCAAAGCAAACACATTTTTTCATAAGGTCAATGGCGTAAGGGGAGGTAATTCGAATTGGCTCAATACGGAAATTTATTAGGATAGTATCAGCCAATCAGGTTGCGAGAAATACTATGAAATCAGGATAATGAATTATACATATTTAGTGTTTAGAGATACACATGTATTTCAAGGATGTCAAACCCTTTTTACTACCACTAGTGAAAATGTCTGTTAACGAGGGTATACACCAGCTTTGTAGTCCTGTGCTTTTGTACTATTTAGAAAACCGAGTTTTAAGTAGAATCTTGCAATATCTAATACTTAAATCATTTTGTCCAATATATGGAGTACCCCCTCGTGCAGATCCTAGTCCTTACCTTTTTTCCTGTTAAGGCCACTTTCAGTATTTGCCATCAGCTCATGAAATATTTTGAGTTTAAGACTTCAAAATGTTTTTATTCTATCTGCATGTAAGAGGGGTGATAACAAAATTACAGAACAGAGTGGTCACATACCCAGAAAATGAGAACATCCTAAAAATCACGTGACCAAACAAGCTACTTGTACACGATTCGAATTGTCAATACAAGTTAAGCTTTTTTAAAAAGCTTCCCGGTTTATAGCCATCAATACATTTATTGGGCTGCAGTCATATACATATGTAACAAAGAATTAAATAATTGGAATGATTGTTTAATCTGGGATAAAATGTACTACACCCTGCTAAGCTCACCACATTTTACTGTATTGTCTACACTGACAAATATATATACACACAATTAGTTTTACAAATCATACTGGCATCCCTAGGAGCAACGAATCCATACCCGTGTGTATAGATACATTTATAAATTGTAAAAGATGCTTTATATCAAAATATTAAATTTCAACCTGTTACACGACATTTTATGAAATATTCAAACAATCTTTGGTTTAAAGCTGCGACAAAACAGTTTCATTAGTGTTCGGGCCGTAGATATATAATTATGCACATTTCCCATATCCGGAAGCCCTCAGGATAGATAATAATACCAGAGAAATTCTGCTGATCGGATCAGATTCCGACTTTTTTAGAATACAGTTTGGCGGATTCCTAAAGCTACCATGGCAACCGGGAATAAAGAAACGATTGCCTTTCCCTATACCAGTTGACTCCAATGTAGCTAGTTTGAGTATTTGTCGTCCCTTACTTGTCCACGGTTGTATTTCGCAAACTGATTACATTGAAGGCAATGACAATGTAAAAATATATGAGGCAATCGGTTCATAGTTAAATTCAAGTTTTTCCAATATCTACTCGAATGGTTTATATCGATGTGCAAATCAGCGGGATTACGGGGACGACGCACATCATTTAGCACCAGTATTACGCGGGAACTTCTGACCAATGAGCAAGCTTTGTTTTCGTTTCTGCAAACATGCTTGCAGCAAACCATTCTAGTACCCGATTTCCATGGAAACCGGGAATAAAATGCATAGGGGTCGTCAAAAACATCAAATTAACAAATTTTCTTTATAACTTTCTAAACATGATTGGCTCTATGCTTATTTTACGATAAAATAAATCGTATAATTTCATAAAATTTATTTCAGATTCAAAAATTTGGAAATTACTTCCAATTTGATTTTTGCTTTTCAAAATGCATGATTGATGTATCTTCTCCTATATAACCCTTATATCTTTGTGAATAGTAGCTTCATTTTACGATTTATTAAAACTATATGGGATTCAAAAAACTATATTGGAATCTAAAAATGATTGGCTCTTTTCAAAAAGTTAAGATATTTATCTACAAAATGACGTATTTTCTATCACTTAAGCAATTGATTAAATTACTTCCAATTTCAACTGAAAACTGGCAAAATCTCATATGTTTCCAATATGGAGACAACCGGAAGAGGGTGTGGCCTGTTATTATTCTGTTTGACAATCAGTGTTATATTCTGTCAATTCTTATTTAAAAACTGTTGCAGTAATAATTTTAAAAAATGAAATAATATTTAATTTTCAATTTGGGTGTTCGTCAAAACTGCTATGCATTTTTCGCAGTTCTGATGCACATGATATTAGACTGAGCAAAGATTTGTATACAATTCATTGAACTGGGTGAATAAACGTGTTCTTTTCGTTGTTTTAAAAGAAAAATCATTTCAATAACTCTATTCAAGATAATAGTTTTGTTTTTTAATATTTGTTCCATTTTTATTGTCAACTGATGCACAACTAGTGACTTACTAATGTCTGATGATGCATATGATCCCGGTAATATACATATATATGTCATTTTAAATTCTTACATCCATTATTTATTTATTTATTTACANTTTTTTTTTTTTTTTTTTGAAATCACACAAATACAATAATTTCGAACATCTTACAACCTGACTGTAACAATGATTTATGACGCCCTCGGTCTGATTTCCTTGTCAAGGTGATATGATGTCTAAGTTGACCACTTGTTTATTAAATTTTGATAATTGGGTAGATGATGAATCATTCTCCCAGTAGCGTATTTGCGTAACACCCTGACAATATGTACATATGTACCACAAATATAAAATATGTATAAAAAACTTTTTAGACCATAGTCGTAATATTTATGGATCTTCACTTCTTTTATTTATACGTTAAACAGTTTCGATTGAAAAAGATTGAATTAGTACACATACATGTATCATAAATGCCGATGTTTCACAGTAAACTCCCCCGAAATGACCACTTTTTCTGCACATGAGAGCCAAAGTCCATGAGACAAAAAGACAAATCAGGTGGAAACTACTGGCTAAATTGTCGAATGCAACAGTCCTTACTTGGTACAGGCATTTCAAAAGAAATGGTAAGTATGGCTAGCCAATGTCGAAAAAGACATCTGAACAAATTAAAATAACAGTAGCTTCGGCATTGAAACCCCATCATACAAAAGAAGTGTAAATATAAATTATATATAAACATACCTCGGAAAAATATTGCCATACCTAACTTTTAATTCATAATATTTGTAGGCAATAAATTTGTTTTTCCTTACAACAGGGTCTGTAAGTGTCGTAATGTTAAACTTCCGAGTAAAAACAAAGTACCCGGAACTTGCATTTTTGCAATTAGATGTGACGTTTAAAACAAAATGTACAACATCATAATGCAAAAACTTCATGTTTTGGCGGGGATAATTTTCGAATTGTAATTTTATTATAAATTCTTGATGTCACATGACGAGATTTAGAGACCGTATACAGGTAGTAATAAGCAATTTTCCATCATATTACATTCTTGTCCTGTTTAATATGATAAAGCCAATCCAAATACATGTACATTCGTATTAACATTTTATCACACAAATTTCATTTATAAAAAGACGTATGTTTTGAGTCAAAATATACTGTTTCAATGACGGGCCCAGCTATTCCAAATAGTCCTAAGTCAGGAAATTTATTAAGCCTTTGTGTGTCTTGTCTTTTTTCTAGTTCGTTTACTTTATGTCTATAGGAGTTTAGGATGATGTTTATTTCGCTGAACTTGATTACTCTTTATTCAGGGGCTGACTCCGACGGGGTTTTCTCACCGTTCATTGAAGATCTTATGATAGCTTTGGGTTGTTATTACTCCCCTTTGGGTCGTTGTCTCTTTGACACATTCCCCGTTTCCCTTCTTTTTTCTAACTGAGTATAACACTATCTGCGAAAAGTTATAATTTTCAGAATATTTTTCGTTAATGTAAATCAAAATAGTGTCCTGTGAAAAAGTGTCCTTCCTGTTATATATTTCATTAGAAAATCCAAGAGGACAATATTTCATGATCATCCATGCATTTTATTCCGTCCTTGGACTTTATCATAGGTAACAATTGTAAAACTGGACAGTATTTCACGGCGGACACTATTTAATGTTACATTTACACGGATGATTACCCAAAAACGCCTTCTCATACCACAAGTGAAATTGCCAATCTGCTATGGAGTCAGTTGGCGCCATCCTTGACGCAATGCCTGCCCTAAACCTAAGCCTAAAATATTTACCGATGGGACTGTTTCTCGAAGGCAATTATTGATAATGTATCAAATGGGCCCAATAAGATTCACGTCTGAATTTCTTGATGGCAATGGTAAAACATTTATCGCCTCAGAATGAAGAGAATCGGTTACAACGCGGGCAAGATCTAGTCTCGCAATGGCATTAATAAAGACTGGTCTCGTTGGCAGTTTATGATTATTAAAATGCGACTCCAGATCTACACTTCCTTCTGGAATATCACATTCATTATTTGATATCTTTGAGCGTTAAAGTTCATATGCAGTACTGAGGTCAAGCTTTCAGTAATATGAAACTAACACCAAAAACTTTATGGACCCTTCACCAAATGGAACTGATTCAACAGTATGTTGTTCGGCATAAGCAGTACCAAGTTGACACAATACGCGAACTCTGCCGACAGTAACATAAAGCAACCCGTGAATTACAATGAATCTTCACGATAAGATGTTACAGAAGGCCTTCCAAATCTGGGAATGTCCATAAATCCGTTAGTCTGTTGATGTTTTCTTATAATTTAGCTCTTTGCTGAATGGTTGTGGCATATACGATGAGCAATTTAATGGATAGTCCTACATCCGACATAAAAACACCTTTTGGAAGAGAATTGCCTCACACCACATGTAGGTAAACTTGAAATGTTATAGTTGCACATGTGTATAAATAGAATTATTGTCAATGTGTTCTCATTAGGTTTGACACATATTTCGATTCATGGATTTCCAAATGATTTAATTTTAATCTTACTGAACAGATATACTATTAAGCTGTCGAACTGGCCATATGCAGAAAGTAAATTCACAGTAACTTCGGTATACCACTACTGGGTTGATTCCTCTGCTGGATGATTATTTGTCCCCAAGGGTACAAATGGGGTACTCAACCAAGCTTGCCAAAATCTCGGTTCTGGCCAGAAACCCGATTTTAAATGGAAACTTGCAATATCTAAATTTAAGAAAATTTTGATATAGGAGTATCTACCTCTTGCTTAGCACTGCCCTTAAAATTAGAATAACAACCTGTCAGGATGTCACACAAGAGAATATATAAAGTGACAACACTTCAATTGATCTGCATTATCTGATTTAAATATACGAAAAGATACTTTAAAAAGCGGGAACAACATTTCAATCCTTACTATTTTTGACTCCAAGACCCCTGTCCAACAGCCGTCTACGTTTTTACCTTATTTACAACAGAACAAGATTTGTTGAGGTTCACGTGCTATTACAAATAAGAAAAGTTCATTTTTTTTTATTTTCTGCGAGTTCCTGCAAAGCTTCTTATTTTTTAGTAACATAGTAACAGTCACTTTGTTTACCTTTAAACATATTTTGGAACAAAGCATTATAATCATTCCCTTCTTGATCTTCAAATACAACAATTATCTCTGCCTTTGTGGTAACGGTTCTTATTTTTTCTATGGAAAGAATAAAAAATGCATTATTTATCTTAACGATTTATTTCAATTTTATTATTTAACAAAGTAAAAAGAATTTCAAATGTTTTTTCTTTACATTCACGATTTCAAGGAAAATGTATTGTGTTATATGAAACTTTTACATTATTCGGCAATATGGACAAAGCATGCCCTTTTCATTGTATAAGGCGTTGTGTTTGCATGTATCATTGAATCTTATACTTCAATTCATTTTCAATTTTTTACGAAAGTTATTAAATAATGTATGTATAGGGAGTTACAGATTAAAAACCAAGATATTTAATAAATGAACAAGAAACTCGTCCTAGAGAAAAGTAAAATAACGTTTGTTTTTTCATAATTCATAACGCGATTGAAGCGAGATATGAGCTTTCCAAGGTGGCAGCATACAAATGTTGTGGGTCTTTGATGGCAGAAGCATCTATTTTAGCCGAGTTTGGCTTTCTTTTTAGATCCTTTTGTACATCTTTCGATTTCTGGATTCCCAAGGTTTTGATTTTATCTGCACTGATGAGACATTAGTTGTCGAAATGGCCATATGCAGAAAGAAAACTTACAGTAACTTTGATATTTTGTTATTTGTTACCACTGGATCGATGCCACTGCTGGTGGACTGTTAGTCCCCGAGGGTATTCACCAGCTCAGTGGTCCAGTACTTCGTTGCTGACCCGAAAATCGATTTTTATTTAAACCTGCAATATCTAAATTTGAACATTTTATTTAAAACTAAGGAGTATCTCCCTCATACAAAGCTCTGTCCTTAGCCGATTTTGGCTTTCTATTAGGATCCTTTAAATTATTTGTTATCTATCAGCCTATGTACATCTTTCAATTTCTGGATTTCCAATGTTTTGATTTTATCTCCACTGATGAGACATAAGTTGTCGAAATGGCGAAATGCAGAAAGAAAATTTACAGTTACTTCGGCATTTTGTTATTTATTACCACTGGTTCGATGCCACTGCTGTTTGCGTCTTAGTCCCCGAGGGTATTCACCAGCTCAGTAGTCCAGTATTTCGTTACTGGCTCGAAAACCAGTTCTTTTTGTAAGCACGCAATATCTAAGTTTGAAATTTTTTTTAAAACTAAGGAGCATCTCCCTCATGCAAAGTTCTGTCCTTAGCCGAGTTTGACTACTATTTAGGTCCTTTTGATTGTTTGTTCTCCACCATCTTATGTACACCTTTCGATTTCTGGATTTCCAATGTTTTGATTTTATCAGCACTGATGAGACATTTATGTCGAAATGGCCATATGCAGAAAGAAAATTTACAGTAACTTTGGTATTTTCTTATTTGTTACCACTAGGGCGATGCCGCTGCTGGTCGACTGTTAGTCCCCGAGGGTATTCACCAGCTCAGTAGTCAAGTACTTGTTGCTGGCCCGAAAACCGATTTTTGTCTCGCCCGCGACGAAAGTCGCGAAAGCGAGACATAGGCGTGCAAAGTATGACGGCGACGGCGACGGCGACGGCGGCGTAAACTCAAGTTTTAATACAGAAGCCTTTGATGTAGGAACTTTATATTTGGTCCATAGGTAGCTTACGGCGAACCCTATCTGTCGGACCCAAAATCATGTGACCTTGACCTATATTTCGCGGTCCAGTGACCAGGTTAAGTTTTTTTGCTTAAGTCCATTTCTCAATAACTAGAAGCTAGAAGTCAATGATATTTGGTATATAGCTTGGTCTTGGTTAGTACATGTCCGTCTGCCATATGGCTTTTGACCTTGACCTCAATTTCA
>MJUU01055492.1:66801-77322 GCA_002080025.1 Modiolus philippinarum | reverse complement strand
GTATATAGCTTGGTCTTGGTTAGTACATGTCAGTCTGTCATATGGCTTTTGTCCTTGACCTCATTTTTATGGTCTAGTGAACAAAATTGAGTGTTTTATTAGAATATTTTCTTAATAACTGTAAGTGGTATGGTAATAATATTTGGCTTGTAGGTTGCTCTTGAGTAGTACATGACTGTTTTAGTGACAAGCAGGGACGGGCGAGACATCTTTTAGGGTCCACTCTTGTTGTAAACATGCAATTAACAATGAAGGGATATGAAGTAAATGCAAATGAGACAAAGTCTCAACAAATACATAGTAATAATAAGCAATGGAACAACGCTTTCATTGTTGTTCTTCATCTTGAAGTCACTATGAGGCCTTCAACAATGAGCTTTACTCATACCTCACAGCAAGTTCAAGACGGCCCCTAGTACCTGTTTGAGCGGAATTCATTGCTAATTGTCGAGCAACAATACATCCATGCTTTTTTACCTATTGATTCATGGTTGCGAATCTAAATCTAAATATCTAATATCTAAATATCTAAATTTAAAAATTCTATTAAAACTAAGGAGTATCTCCCTCATGCAATGTTCTGTCCTTAGCCGAGTTTGGCTTTCTATTTAGACCCTTTTGTTTATTTATTCGCCATCAATCTATGTACACATTTCGATTTCTGGATTTCCAATGTTCTGATTTTATCTGCATTGATGAGGCATTAGTTGTCGAAATGGCCATATGCAGAAAGAAAATTTACAGTAACTTCGGTATTTTTTTATTTGTTCAATTGTGTAAAACGCTAACGGACAATATTCATAAATTATATAAAAAACCATTTTGAGTTTTATTTAATATTCTAATTACAATTCTGCTTTTTTGACAGATTGTTAACTGCAAGAAAGTCGATTGTATTTAAAATTCAAAATTATTTGTATTTAGCACATAAGACTAACAATATACATTGAATACATGCAAGCATATATGAGAAGTTATTGTGATTTAACACACAAAATGGTTTTAAAAAAGGCGACTGCAAAAAAGTTTCTACGCCTTTTATATCGCTATAACTGACAAAATACGCTTTATTATAATTTAATACACACTTGCTCATGTAGAATTGTCAATTCATGTTTTTATAAATACTAAGAATATGCACAATATCATTTGAATACAGGGTTTAATAACAAAAAACCAGAGTGGTCAAGAGCAGAAGTCCATGACATAAAAAGACAAATCAGGTGGAAACCACCGGCAAAATTGTCGACGACAATGGTTCTGACTTGGTACAGGCATTTCAAAAGAAATGGCGGATAAATCATGTTTTATGGCTAGCCAAACCTCCCCTCCCAATGCGGAAGTATCCGGTAATAACTCAACAGTAATTGCCATAGAAAGGTCGTAGACAGTTAAAAGAGATTATCATCCCTGCATTAAGTGAAAAAAAAATCTTGACTCTGAGTTCGGAACGAAACATCAAATTTTTCCTCTGAGTTCACAACGAAACATCAAATTTTTCCACAAGGGACTTAAATCTATGAAAGAATGATTCTATGAAACGGAATTTTTTGAAACCTTGATTAATAGGTCACTGAGATAACTATGTCTAATGAGAAAGTTTGAATGCAGATTACGGTAATCATACTTATGATGTATTTGTTGTTTAGAGAATTTCTAGTAATGATGTACCATCATACTTTCAAGTTTTGGCATTCTATTTTTAATATTTCAAAATGTTATTCTCACCATCTGTTTATTATGCCAATAGTTTACGTATATGCCACGTTTTCTTGCAGTTGACTTGATTAATGCCCTGTGGTTGCTTATATGTTGTGATTGTCTTCTGTTAGTCTTTTTGTCAAACAGTAAATGACAGCAATTGCAAGAATACCGCCAGTTAATTTTATATTTGCTGACGATCCCACATTAGCAACAAAAAATGGAAATCACTCTTATGTTATATTTTAACAATGACAACAATGTTTATTAAAGGATCAACAAAACATGAGGACGTTAGTAGAGGATATTTCATACAAGTTCGGTAGTTTGTTAATTAATTCCTACAAAATTTAAGAGAAAAAATATTTTTAAAACTTGACAACGGCCGACTACGACATCGGACACACAATGCCAGCACTAGTTCAACCTGTCCTTTGGTAACAACAGTAGTTTTTCATGATTTTGATTTTTTGTGTCTTTGCAAATATCGTGTTAACACAAAAACAAGCAAAGTCTAAGCAAAGACTGCAAGATTATTTACAGTCTATTATATGACAATGAAATAATTTCGCTTTGTCAAAAACAAAAATCAGAATAAATGCCGTTGCTGTTGATCATATCTAAAACATTGGTTTCTTTTCTTACGCATTTTTGTCTTACAATTAGTGCTTTTCTTTGTTAAGTCCATATACAACAAACCCTTTTTTGAAGACCACTTTTTTTCTATCACTGTTTTGTTAAATCATAACAAGTGTGGACCCTAATTGATGTCTCGCCTCCTGTTCTCTGTTAAATTTATATGAAAACTCAAACTGACTTAACCATAAAAACTTAACATGTTTAATAGACTGAGAAATTTGGGCAACTGACAAGAGCAAGATATCAGACTGCTGTGTACTACCCAAGACCAAGCTAAATGCCAAATATCATTGACCTACCATTAATGAATAACAAAAAACGTGTTCACTAGACCATGAACGTGGGGTCAAGAGTAAAAGTCAAATAGTAGGCACTCATGTCTTACCAAAACACCAATCCACATACCAAACATTATTGACCTACTATTAATAGATACATGGAAACTTAACATGATCACTGGACCGTGAAATAGAGGTCAATGACATAAGTCATATGGCAGACTGTCGTGTACTAAAACCAAACCAAACCACATACCAAATATCATTGTAGTACCACAAATAGTTACTATGAAAAAATTAACATGATCACAAGCCCATGCAATTGAGGTAGAGGACTAAAGCTATGAAATAGACTGCCAAATACTAGCCTGCATACATCATTACCTTACTATCATCAGTTGCTGGGCAACTGACCTAATCACAAAAACTTAACGTGATCAGTAGACTGTGAAATGGAGGTCAAGGACAAAATCCATGTAACAGCCTGTCATGTACTATAAAAGAACAAGCTACATACCAAATATCTTTGCCCTGTCATCTAAGTTACTGAGCAAGTGACCTAATCACAAAAACATGACGTGATCAATAGTGACCGTGAAATTGAGGTCAAGGACAAATTCCATCTGACAGACTGTCATGAACTACCAAAGACATATCAAATACCATTGACCTATTGCAAATAGCTACTTAAAATCTGAACGTGTAACAAAAACTTAACTTGCTCACTAGACCGTGAAATTGAGGTCACAGGCAAAATAATATAGCAGATTATCATGTTCTATCCAAGATAAACTACATAACAAATATCATTGACCTACAACTTATAGTTACTGAAAAACTAACCTAATCACAAAAACTTAACATGAAAGTCGTACTTTGTACGCATATGTCTCGCTTTCCGCGCCTTTCATCGCGGGCTAGACAAAAAACACACATTGGAAAGAAATATGGTAACGTAGAGTGTAAGCTAATTTATGACTTGTTTACAGGTGTACATCTGCAATTTCAGACAATTAACCTATTTTGGGATATTTAGGAACTAAATACAGTAAGAATGGGTGTGACCCAGTTTAGTGTAAATTTGGCCTTGCAGTTTTAGAGAAGCTTTTTGTTAAAAGTGAACGGACAACGGAAGGACTTTCACACAAATTTTTTTTGCGTCCTGGTGATTTTTAGGTTAAATTATCTATTCCCCTGACCTTTTAACACAGTTTTTCAAATGTCAAAGTTGGGTGATTCAGAAAAGAACTGTTATTTGCGTGATAAAAGTTTGCATTTCCTAAAGATAGTTTTATTGTTTCTATGCTTTTTAATTAATCTTTTCGAATATATGGTACTCTAACATGATAGAAAGTTACTTTTATTCTTTTGATTATATATATGTATCACTTATGTTAAAAACATGATCATCATTGATTGCAATTAGTTATTTCTTTAAAACAAGCTTGTTGCTAAGCAAAAGAATGTCTTGATGGATTGCAATATCATATATTTTTTATTCGCAATTTGCCTATAGTAGTCAGGGATTTTTTTTTTATATCATAATAACTTTATTGCTAGCGTTACAAATGTCACCTCCGATTTATTATATTTTTTGCCAGTTCTGTTTCAAGATTCCATATACAAATGTACCTCTCCACCTTTATTTAATAAATGCAGCCCTTGACATTTTAACATTTTCTCGATATTCTTTATGAGTTGAGAGCTAAAATTACAAGGTTGGTCCTAGTTCTATAGCCTTGACATTATTGCATTAAAGAACTAAGCACTGGCAAAATCTAAACTTCATTTATCTATAATGCAAGATTTAATGCATTAAATATTTAGTCATTTATATCACTTAATTTAATGATGAAGGCATCTATGACTTAGGTTCAACAAAATATGCAGAAGGAATATAACTACTGTAACCGATTATTTTGAACCTTGCAATTTCTAAATTTTACATAATTTTGTTTAAAACTAAGGATAGCTCTGCCCTTAGCTTAACTTTAGCTTTTCTATTTAGATCCTTTTGGTTATTTGTTATCTATCAGCTTTTACACGTTATTGGTGATTGGACTTCCAAATGTTTTGGTTTTATCTGCACTAATGAGGCATAAGTTGTCGATTATCGCATTTGCAGAAAATAAATTGACAGTAACTTCGGTATTATGTTATTTATTACCACTGGGCTGATGCCTCTGCTGGTGGACTGTTAGTCCCCGAGGGTATTCACCAACCTAGTAATGAGTACTTCGGTGCTGATCCGAAAACCGATTTTATTGAACCTTGCAAAATCTAAATTTTACATGATTTTGTTTAAAACTAAGGAGTATCTCCCTCATGCATAGCTCTGTCCTTATCCTAACTTTAGCTTTCTATTTAGATCCTTTTGGTTATTTGTTATCTATCAGCTTTTACACGTTATTGGTGATTGGACTTCCAAATGTTTTGGTTTTATCTGCATTGATCAGACATAAGTTGCCGAAATGCGCATATACAGAAAAAAATTAAAAGTAACTTCGGTATTTTGTTATTTAAGGTAGTTCGATCCTAATAAAAATTTCAGACAGAATTTTTTTCTTTTAAGATATTTTGTAGGTCTTAACCTATATATTCAAAAAATAAAATAAGAATAATATGTCACCGATCATCTTTTCCTGTTATCTGGTTTTGAAAATTAGGGCAAATTCAGTATTTTTTAGCAATATTTACAAAGAATATATAGGGAACTGTGATAACATGCTTATTGTTTATCTTTCATATAGAATAAATATCAGATAGATTTTTTTTTCATTTTTTGATATTTCAGAGATGTACACTTAAGCTATCTGTTACGCTGTAAAAATCTATATGTCACCGTTCAGTTAAGAGAGATATTTTATATAGCTTACGAAATAGACAATATTTACGGGAAATGGAGCTAATTCGCGGGAAAGTGTATGTCAATCTATTATGACGTCACAGTGAATAGGCCAATTCAGGAATATTCCGGTATGAAATCAAGTAAATTCTGCATCCGACTCGTGTTTCGCAAATGCGCCAATCGAATGCGCCGTATATTAGTGTCGAACTACCTTAAATAGTTATAACACATAATGCAACCAATAACCTGCTATGTTTTTAAATCAGAGGTACAAAAATGTAATATAACTATATATACTTATAAGTCTTTTTATTAAAGGCATCACAATTTGTCCATCAGCTGTACAATAATCTGCGATTACTATTGTCTTCTGGTCTTTTAAATAACTGTGTGCTGTATCTATAAAAATGTCATTTTTCAATTTGTCACAAATGAAACAACACCAAAGAAATATAAATATGTCAGGTAACTGTGTTTTTACCTCAACCAGTCAACAGAAATTGGCTATATCTCATAATTACACCTTATGTAAGAAAGCTATATTCTGATTGGTAAATAGCCGGGGTATTTTTTTTGGCTAATACCCCTTCACCGTGGTATTTGTCCCGGAGTAATCTGTGCGCTTTATGATGGAGGCATTCGGTGTAATTAAACAGATATATCATGAACGTCGTGGTGTTTGTCAAAAATACAAGTTTTGGGTCTAAGTTTACCTCGACTTTCGCGCTCTGAAAATTTGACCTCCCCGCGACTTGTATTTTTGGCAATTACCTCTCCTTATCATGATTTATTTGTTCAAAATTGTGCACACTGATTTTATATCTCAAACCAACAGTACTGTAAAGTAAGTACGTTGCCATTAATGTAAACTTATTCTATTAATTAATTTTTACAATTAAACAAAGCACAAATATATAAGTACACACGCATATTACAAAAACAATTAATTAATTTGATTCGAAAACAAGTTTAGAAAAACTAATATTAATTCGTCTCCCTTAAATACAGGCGTTTCTTTCATGGATTAACCCGAAGAGTAGAGAATTACTATATGCACCAGGTATATGAGTACATAAAAATGAAAGAGGATAAGTGATTCTAGGATGTGAATCTTTTGCTACTAACAATTAATTTCTAGACTGCTAGAAAAATTTCCTTGTTTTGATTGTTAGTAAGCTCTCGCTAGTCAAAAAACAGTACTTGTACGGATAGGGGAGTGAACCGGTTTAGAGGAACTTTGTAGCGCTCTCTCTATTCAGTATAGCGAGGACAGATGAATAAATAATGGTAACTATTCTCGGCTTATCCACAGACACAGTTAGGGAGTTAATAATGTTTTCCTATGTAAATCAAAGTTAAGACTGCTGCATCCCATAGGTAGTCTGCAGTGTAATATCTGACTAAATCTTTTTCGAACATAATAATAAGGATTTTTTGGTAATATTAAACTTATAATGTTTCTTTAGACTATGTTCAGATGGGCTATGTTTTACGTTTGCGGGTAAAGAATTTCATGAACGAACAGTCTGTAGTAGAAAATAATTGGAATATAGTGCAGTACGAGTGCGTATATTAGGAATAATTGAAGAATTGCGAGTAACATGAGAATGTATGTTTTGTAAGTCTTGTGGAAAAATGTTCGTCTGATATGCTGGCACTAAATTTTTCTTCATCTTATAAAACATTTTTACTCTATGCTGTTCTCTTAGAACATTTAACCTTTCCCATTGCATTTCTCTTAGTAAAGCCACATCTCAATTCCTGACTAGTTGAATACTCATTAATCATATGATTTATCAGCTGTAGTTCAAACTTAGCATTCAAATATGTCGATTAATAACTGCATTGAATGTATGGTCAGATCAAATCATATATTAAAAAGCAGAAAAATTTTCAAACAAGATTTTTATGAAGCTTTGATAAGAAATCGGGCGTATTTTAGTATTTACAAAAACTTTTTTTTCTTCAGCGGTCACAGTTCTAAAATAAGTAATGGTAGTTTGAAATTATGTACTGACCTGTTTGACCTTCACCTTTGACCTAATTTTTTTGCATATTTATGTTCATATTTACAAGACCTATACACTTGCCAAGTATTAAAAGTCTATTTTACATAGTTTAAAAGTTGTTTATTACCATAAAAACACCCAATTTAACCCCTTTATTCTGAAACAGATAGAGTTCCTTTTGGCCCCTTGTTTATTGAAATGGTTTTAATTGTTAAAAGGATCAGTTTAAACATGCTATAACAAACCTACAGAAAAATACTGCATCAAGATCCGACGAAAAATTTAAAAATTCATTTTTTCCGTTTGTCCTCTGGTTTCCCAAAAACGGTAAAAGCTACCTCAAATCTGTCGCATACTACAGTTGTGCAATTGTATTAGCAATAACATGAAACAAACCCCGTCTCAATAGCATAAATAATAAAGATTCTACAGTCAAATATGTGAAAACAACCAATTTCACCATTTTTTAACCTCTGTGACCTTGACTTTCACCTGACCTAATTTTTTTGCATATTTATGTTCCTCTTGACTAGACCTATACCCCTGTTAAGTATGAAAAGTTTACCTTATATAGTTCAAAAGTTATAGCCAAGGTTAAAGTTTCGGACGCACAGACAAACAAACAGACAAACAGACAGGGCAAAAACAATATGCCCCCCGATCAACGATCTTGGGGCAAAATAATGTACATAAGGTGTATTCTATCCATGATATCATTCGTTTTGTAATCAATTTCTTTTTTGAAGGGAAATAATAAAGTTAAAACAGATAACTCTTTATTAGAAAATGTACAAAAAAAAACTTCAATTTTAGAGATAAATGGAGTACATTACCATCCTATTTTCCGATAGTATCTTGATAGTAGTATCATAGTATCATATTTTCATATTCTTATACATATTTTTATATATGCTACTGTAGTCACAAAAAAACGATACCAAGATTACACATATCATAAACAGTTGAGGGGAAAAAATATAGTTACAATAAAAGAGTTGTATGAAAGTTATACTCCAGAGAAAAACTTCTGGCAGATGTCGTCAAACATCGTAAGGATTTCATGAATAAGCTCGTTTCAAACCTTAAATTCTGAATTTGAGATAATTTCATGAACATGTTGGTTTTGAGATTAATTTGCGTGCTTAAGTCTAACACCAGGAGGTTGAGAATAGACTGATAAGCTGTGTGCCTTCTCCAGATCTAAACACAAGAAAACAAATTAAAAAATACTGGCACAATTTCGTTTTTTCGGAATGTCGTTTAAACTGTTTTTGCAAAGCACAGTTAGGATTTGTTCGACATTTTCGAAAAATTAGTGAAAGAAACAACTCAGAAATGTATGCAAATGTCAATGTATTGATAAGGGTTTACTAAGAGAAGTTTTACGAATTTATACGCTGTATAAATTTTTGCGGTAAAAAATTAGATTTTTTTTTAATTAAAAAATGGGTTAAAAGTATTTTCAATTTTTTCGATACACGTTTTGTTTCTAACACTTTCGAGATCAAAATAACCTTTCCAACTTTGACATTTATCCAAACATTTTCCATAACAATTCACTATTTTGCAAAATATATATCAAAATTGAATGGCATCTTGTGACGTCATCGTTCCATATTTTTTAGAACCCTTCATGAATAAAATTGCTTATGGGTTCTTGTTACTTGCATTAAACTTGTATACAATTTTATTGTACGGGTTGAAAAATATTGGGGAAAGAAAAAGGTATCTTTCCTTTTTATGGCTAGTATATATTGATATAAATTTGAAACAAAATTATGGTGGCCCGATGCGGCCATTTCGCGTTTTCGCGAATCGCGTTCTCTACTTTCACTTTCCACAGAGCGAAAACGCGAAATCGAGGAGGCGAAAATGCGAAAACGCGAAAGCGAAAACGCGAAAACGCGAAATCGAGAAGGCGAAAACGCGAAAGCGAAATCACGAAAACGCGAAATGAATTTCACTTCATGTTTTCGGGATTTCGCGTTTTCGCGATTTCGCATTTTCGCGTTTTCGCCTTGGAAGTAAAGATCTAAGGCATGCGTCATTTGAAACAATAATGTGGCTATCTCAAACTTCAACTGAAAAACAGTATGTGTTATGTTGTGACCAAATACAATAAACTCATGAACTGAATGGCATATCTTGTGACGTCATCGTTCCATATTTTTTAGAATTCTTCATGAATAAAATTGCTTATGGGTTCTTGTTACTTGCATTGAACTTGTATACAATTTTATTCTACGGGTTGAAAAATATTGGGGAAAGAAAAAGGTATCTTTCCTTTTTATGGCTAGTAAATTAATATAAATTTGAAACAAAATTATGGTGGGCCGATGCGGCCATTTCGCGTTTTCGCGAATCGCGTTTTCTACTTTCACTTTCCACAGAACGAAAACGCGAAATCGAGGAGGCGAAATGCGAAAACGCGAAAGCGAAAACGCGAAATCGAGAAGGCGAAAACGCGAAAGCGATATCACGAAAACGCGAAATGAATTTCACTTCGCGTTTTCGCGTTTTCGCCTTTGCGATTTCGCGTTTTCGCGATTTCGTGTTTTCGTGTTTTCGGGATTTCGCGTTTTCGCGATTTCGCGTTTTCGCGTTTTCGCCTTGGAAGTAAAGATCTAAGGCATGCGTCATTTGAAACAATAATGTGGCTATCTCAAACTTCAACTGAAAAACAGTATGTGTTGTGTTGTGACCAAATACAATAAACTCATGAATTGTATTAATTTTTGAATTGAATTTATTCGGATGTAATTACTACTCAGACCAACTTTTGTATTTTGTATACGTTTTAAGACTTTCATATGTAAGATTCTCTCCATGCCGTATGTGTAATATAATTAAAAGATGAAATGATATTTTATAGTGAGCAAGTTTAAATTGATGTGAATGCTTAATCCGCGCCCAGGGAATTTAAAAAGAGGGATTCAAATTAAGAAATGAAAGAAAATTTTTGGGATACTTGTTAGTAAAACACCAGGATATTCATTAAAAAATACATGATTGTCAAAATGGGGGTTCCAACCGACGGAACCCCCCC
>MJUU01055492.1:7461-66791 GCA_002080025.1 Modiolus philippinarum | reverse complement strand
CCCCCCCCTTTAGATCCGCTAATGGTTTCTTAAATTAAACCTAAGGTCCTGTTAGTTTTCGAACTAGAAGAGACCAGATTAGTTCAAACCCCGTCAGTACCATTTAGTTTCTTTCCTTTATAATTCTAAAACGTTAAACTCAGTGAAAGTGCTATAGAGACAACCGACTAACATGAAAATACATACAAACATGAAAAGTAGTGATCAAGGAGATATGCTATAGATAAAAAAACTACATACACGTCAACCATCTTAATCTGTTTATTACATATCAATACATGAACTAAACATGAGGTTGCTTGAATGTAATGAAACACTTACACAAGTGTATGACCCTGGGCAGAGAGGGTCGGGGCTACTGTCTTTATATGTTGTGCTTTTTGCCATCTTGCTGTATTAAAGATGGTATTTTATATGCCAGATATACTGAGACATGCTAAATGTATTAAGCTTCATTCTCTTAACGATCAATCCAATCCTGTTTTGTTACTTTTTGTTGGCTTGTCTTTCTTTCATGGCTGGCCCGATCCCTTTTGGAAACTCCCTTGGACCCCTCCCCACCTTTTCAGTCCATCGTTTCACTCCCAGCTAGGTGCCAACAACACCGGTTCTATTATTTACTCGCACATATCGTTCTTTCATACATTACAAACCTTCACTTTTCCTCCTTTCTAAACACAATAAAAGATTTTCTGACTGTTTATTTTTCTTTCATAATTAGATATAAAACGTTAATTTTTTCCTATTTATACTGTTCTATTACAAGAATTACACCCAAGCAACAAAACCGAGAACTCAAACAAAAAAAAATATGCGTTAAATATTTTATACCTAATTGATTCGTTTTGGATTGACAGCTCGGTTCTAACGTACTCAAATTCGACACTTTTATAAATGCATCCCCGGTGAAACTGTACACCGTGCAATCAGGGTAGCGACTAACTGTACGCAGGGTAGTGCAAAACAAACCAAAAATAGGCATGCAGACGAAAAAAAGTTGATTAATTTTTCATTTATATGGACATTATGCTTTACTTCGATTATTATGAGATTTGGAGAAGCCAATTAATATTTTGTGTCAGTTGTAGGTTGTTTTGATTGCTAATAACTGTATAATTAGTTTAAGTTTAAGTTTTACTGTACGCAATATCACCAGGGTAGGACTAAGCGTACAGCAGGTAGCGACTAACTAAAAGTCGAACTGTACGCAGGGTAGGATTTTAATTGTACGCAGGGTATGACTAAGTTTACAAATAAATACGCGTATTATGCCCAACAAAGAGTATATGTTCACCCTGAATATGCAATTGCTATGAGCTGTTTTGTTTACTGGGACTAATGTCAGTATCAATAGTATAATGAAAGTCTGTAGATAAAGATAAAAACACCATAAGCCACAGTCATATGAGCTGGCCATGGATAAGAAAATCTTTTCTAGGTACACACTGGGACCAATATATTAGTCCCAGGTACACATAAGTTGCAACATTTATTATATGTGAACATTTTAATACGGGACTCTTGAATCGCTCTGCTTCCGGAAAGAGTTTTATTTTATACACAAAAAATCAATATATCAATGCACTGAGAGGGAATCGGCTGAAATTCGGGTACTAGAGGTACGTTCCGAAAAGAAGAAAAATAAGGCTTTTCATTGCTTAGTGAAATATATGCTAAAGAGTGTGTTTCGGTCCGATTTCCCGCATTTAAAAAAATGAATTCCATCATCAACGAAAGAACTTGAAAAGCATGCATTCTATTTTTGATTGAAGCATATATTTTTAGCAATTTAAAAGCTCGATTTTTAATATCTTGCAAAGTATAGCATTGTTTTCATACAACATCAGTAAGGGATTACTGGTAACATAATAGCAGTTAATTAGGGAAAATCACAATCAAATACATGCATGCTTTCGAAAATTCCGTCATAAAAATTAACACATTTTGAATTTTGTACGACGCATTCTATATTTAGACAATATGGTTTAGAGATCCCCAGAAGAATTCAAGGTGTGTTTTTTATGTCTGTGAAAAAAAAGTGAATACATCAAAAAGAAAGCTTGGTTCCATTGAATATACTATGGTATCTCCACTGACAAACAGTATGAGAATATCTTCAACAATATGCAAAAATGTACAGTTTGTTTTATTTAGGTAGTATGTCAATGATTTAGTCCTACCCTGCGTACTGCTTAGTCGCTACCAACAGTACGCTTAGTCCTACCCTGATTTTTTGGTGTACACGAACTCTTTTGGTAATTGTGACTTTATTAAAAACATATACGCTTACATATTTGATACAAATAAAGGTTAATAGTATAGTTTTCCTTTACAATTACCAAAACACATATAAATATGATACAAATACTATATAATAATGAAGTTACTTTTCGTCTGCATGTCTATTTTTGGTTCGTTTTGCACTACCTTGCGTACAGTTAGTCGCTACCCTGATTGCACGGTATACAGTTTCACCGGGGGTGTAAATGTAGGAATTAATTTACGGGGAAATGCCTTAAAAGAAGTAAGGGAGAGATTAATCTGTCAGTGAAAATATCCCCTGCAATAACGATCTAATGAAATTGTTTTAACAAATATGTCCATTGTGACATGATCTTGTTCCCACACAAACCCAATTGACCAAATTCAATACACATACGGCTTGGAGAGAATCTAACATATGAATATTTTACGAAAGGATATGGGGTAAATGAACATGAGAACATGAGAATGTCTTAAAACGTATACAAAATACAATAGTTGGTCTAAGTAGTAATTACATAAATTCAATTAACAAATGAATACAGTTCATGAGTTTATTGAATTTGGTCACAACATAACACATACTGTTTTTCAGTTGAAGTTTGAGATGGCCACATTATTGGTTCAAATGACGCATGCGTTAGATCTTTACTTCCGAGGCGAAAACGCGAAAACGCGAAATCGCAAAAACGCGTAAACGCGAAAACGCGAAATCGCAAAAAACGCGAAAATGCGAAAACGCGAAAGCGAAAACGCGAAAACGCGAAATCGTAAAGGCGAAAACGCGAAAGCGAAAACGCAAAAACATGAAGTGAAATTCGTTTCGCGTTTTCGTGATCTCGTTTCGCGTTTTCGCCTTCTCGATTTCGCGTTTTCGCTTTCACGTTTTCGCGTTTTCGCCTTCTCGATTTCGCGTTTTCGCGTTTTCGCTCTGTGGAAAGTGAAAGTAGAAAACGCGAAAACGCAAAATGGCCACATCGGGCCACCATACAAAGTAGCACGTCAGTGGGCCTTTAATATTTTGAAATAATATTTTGTCGACTTAGATTTTTTATATGATTTAGTACTTGTTTAACAAATTAAGATTTTTATTTTTGATTTTCGAATTTTTGGCCGAAAATACAAACACTGAGACATTGATTATTGCAAAGAGCTTTTTTGGTATAATTAAGAATATGTGTACTAAATAATAAGAGGTTTTATTATAAATAACAAAAATTATGCAAACACAGCCTAGCCTTCAACACATTTCATTCTCAGTTACGATATGGCTTGATAATAAGCCCTAGGTGTACTTTGCCTTCTGCACACATCCTAGCTGTACGACCTTTAGAAAGGCATTAACCGATTAAAACTCTGAGTTCATTTTTCTGGTTTCAAAGAAGAAGCCTCTCATTCCAGTTTCATTCTAAGAGAAGAATCAACTTTGAACAATTATGGAATCCCTTGTCTAACAGAAATACATACTTTTCGCAGAACAAATTTTGCATTTTGAAGCAATCAATTCAAAGATATGTTTGGGTGTGGAAGATACCCATGTATCGAATGTAGCCTCCTACACTAACGCGCCCTTTTTATTTATTGCCGACTGAATGAAAAGTCCCGAGAATCTCGCGTGAATGATTTAAATTTAGAATGTGAAGGTCATGGTAGTTTCACATTCAGTGCCATGAACTATCTTAAATGTCAAATACGAGTAAACGAATCGAGATATAGGAATGAAGTGGGCTTTCCTACGATATAAAATGGGTTTTCTGTTTAGAAAATCATTCAGGAAGAGAATGTAAAAGGCAGAATTATAAGGTTTGGATTATTTTATTGAGAAAATTGAAAACGAAGCGATCGGGGTATTAGGAATAGGATTTTCCTTGTGTTTTTTTCTCCGAGATTCATATTTGATAGTAAACAATTTTTTTTCTAGACTGGGAGCAAGTCCCTGTGGTTGTATCGAAAAGTTATAGGCGCTCCTGTAACATATCGAGAAGGAAACCCTTATTAGACCAATTCTGCTGAAGGGCAGTAACAAAATGGAAGATACACCATAGAGATAACATAGGAAATAAACAATGTTAAAAATAAAATGCGATTGGAAAATCTGTCATCAAACTTCGGATTTTCATTACTTGCGCAAAGATGATTCTTAAAAGCAATTAACGGCTAATTTGTATTGTTTCAAATACAAAAAAAACTAATTTTATATTGGGGAAAACAAACAAGAAAATTTAATAAAATATATAGCATCTACTTATTAAACCAAATCGTGTTCAGCTTATTTTTCAAATCGCAAGGTAAGAAGAAAAGCTTTTACAGGGTCTAAAATACTAGTAAAACAATATTTACTGATAATTTTGATATGTATAAAGATGAAATTTTCATGTATGAATCAATAAAACTTTGATAAATGAAGCATATCATATAACAGAGTATCATACCATGAATTTTTACTTCAAAAATACAATTTTTTTCCTAAATTTTGATATGCCTTGCACGCGGAACCAGCTTGGCATTTTGCACGCATAATTCTTCTAAAATAAGTAATCTCATGCATATAGTTACATGTATTAGCTTGGTTCCGAATGCAAGGAAAGATCAAAACTCATTTCGAATATACCAAATGACGATTATTTTTCTATAGCCTAAATGTTAATTGCCATGTAGAGGGAAATTATAAATGAGCTTATTTTAATACAATGAAGTAATGTTTTCATAAAAATTCACATATTGTAAAAAAAAAAACACTGCAAATGTTCTGGTGTTGAAATGTATCAAAGAAATTATGTTTCTACTAAATTTATTTTTGTCAAAACATTGAACAGATTTAGCACCTTAATGCAACCCATCCTTTTAAATAAGACATCATAATGCGAAAACTTAGATCTTGGTTTGTCTAAAGGAAAGTTAAAATCTACTTGTTTCTTGAACATGTCTATAGAAATCACATGTCCATTTTTTCACAGGATTTTAATGTCAAAATTACATGAAAACGTAAAAGTTTCCCAAAAAAATAATGGGCGGAAATCTTGACAATTGGCTGGTAAGAACTTTCTTTGACATATACATGTAAATAGACATTTGAAGAAACCCACTGCATGAGATAAAAACGCATGAGTGTTCCAAGGAACCCACGTGTCTCATGTATTGAAAATTATAAAATTAGAAAGTGGAATAATAACATGGAAAAGTGAAGAAATATATAAAACAAAGAAAAAAAGGACATGGTGCACACTTGCAATATAAATAACAAAATATCGAAGTTACTGTTAATTATTTTCTACATATGTGTATCTCGACAACTTATGTCTCATCAGTGCAGATCAAGCCAAAACATTTGGAAGTCCATTAAGGGAGTATGAGAGTCAGATTTCAGAGGCATTCGATATCCTCGGGTTCTATCCATTCAAATAGTGGTATCACATTTTCTTGGTCATAAATCACTTTGAAATACATAAAATAGACAGTGTATAAGATTTAATAAACTTCCAATTATATTTTCATATATTTAGAGACCTATAAACATCTTATGAAAAATTGAAGGAAAACTCTAGAGAGAACTGTTTCCCGCCAAAATTTTTACGTCATATATCTAAAAACTTCCTTCATGGACTTTCAATTTTTTTTTGCTCAAGTTGTTCCATTAGCAGTGCTCTTCAAAACAAAAGGTCAGAATTTTAATTCTAATTACAAAATTTCTGACACCCGTTCTCACTTAATCAAAAAACATATTAAAGCTGATTGAGAACAAATAACAAAAAGGTCTAAATAGAAACGCCCAATTTCAGCTGTGGACAGAGCTATGCATGAGGGAGATGCTTCTTAGTTTTAATCAAAATTTTGTAAAATTTAGATATTGCAAGTTTCAATACAATCGGTGTTCGGGTCAGCACTGAAGTACTGCCTATTGGGATGGTGAACACACTCGGGAACTAACAATCCACCAGCAAAAGCATAGGGCCAGTGGTAATAAATAACAAAATACCAAAGTAACTTTAATTTATTGTCTTTAAAGTTTAATGGGAAGAAGTCCTGTTTGTAAACATGTTTGGCTTAAAAGCACATAGTTACCTTTCTTTTTGAAAAATATGAATAATGACATACTCTTAAACTTAATAGGAAAAAGAAGGGAAACGGGGAATGTGTCAAAGAGACAACGACCCAGAGGGGAGTAATAACAACTCAAAGCCACCATAAGATCTTCAATGAAGGGTGAGGAAACGCCACACCCAACGGCAGGTCGGAGTTGGCCCCTAAATAAAGAGTAATCAAGTTCAGCGAAATAAACATCATCCTAGACTCCCATAGACATAAAGTGAACTAACTAGAAAACGGACAAGCCACACAAAGGCTTTATAAAATTCCTGACTTAGGACAGGTGCAAACCTGCTGCAGCAGGGTTAAACTAGTTTTATTGAGCCAAAACCTTCCCCCTATAGCCAGTGTGATTAAAAAAAATCGTAACAACAGTAAAATTCAGTTGGCAACAGGACTGGGTCAATTGTGAAAAATGAAACTGAAAGAACTAAAACTACGGACATAAACATGAAATCACAAGAGACTACTAGCAGTTAACTTACATGCCAGCTCCAGACCAATTACCAACTGACAAATTAAGTTATATACCCTCAGTATACAGCTTCCATCAAGATCCCTTCATGTGAGGAGTTAAGCATAATGATTTCATGTATATACCGGAATGCATAACCCGTGTCCATGCAATACAGATTTTATAAATTTAGAATGTGTTTAGTTAAAATGCAAAGACCCTATCAAAAAATCAATGTTAATACCAAAGAAATGACCAATGAAATATCTTGAAATAATAAAAAAAAAAATAAAAAATATATTTTGTATCTACAATTAGAATTCAAGGAAGTTTGGTCGAAAGATATAAAGCTGTTTAGGCGGGGGTTTTCGGATAATAGAAATATTCATGGGAATGTGAAAAAGAAAGAAAAGCAAAGCAATTGGGAAAAATCTGCCACATATATAATAGTAATGAAGCATTGTCGAAGAACTGTGATATATCTCTGTACTTACCTATGAAATGCATTACTATATCTCCAGCATCTAATACCATAAATAAATGTGTCTTCATTATATCGCTGTATGTTTTACTTTCCGGAATATACATAAGTCCTACTTTATTTTCCGTAGAATCCATCATGCTTAACGAAACAAATATATAATAAATGAAGAAATAAGTAAATGGATAAAAAAGTTCTAAAACATTTTTAAAAATTATGGATGTAATGCATGTGCCTTCTGAACACTTTTTGCCGGTAAACTGCATATAGACAGTAACGTGTTTAAGCAACAGTGCCACTCAAAGAGCTATTTAATTGATGTATTACCAACAATCAGTGCCTCCACTTTTGTTTCTAGCAATTTGATGGACACAAATGGAATTTCCTGAATAGTAATAGAAGCCTTTAAAGCACTTTCTAATTATAAAATTAATTGGCCTCTAACAGAGCAATAATCATAATACACGACAACTGGACTTAACTTTCGAGTTAGGGACTCTTGTGTAATTGAGGGGAGAAATGCGTGCCTCAATAAAAGAAAGCCAGAATTGCTGGATGTCTGACCTTAGTATGGAAAAGATATTTACCTCCTAAAAGAAACATACTTTTTAGAACTTGATGCGTTCCATAACATTTTCCCAATGACAACTTTTTACGTGATGAAAATATTAATATGGAGCACTACAAAATGAATTAAATATTGTGCATACATAGCTCAAAAGTTATAAAGGACAAGGTGCGATAAGGGGTTGATTTAGCCCAAGATTCCTGTGAATTTCTAGGTTGCACCTGATGATTTTATCTCATGTTCGTTTCAAATTAGAGATCCCATTAACAGAAAAATACAAAAATTAGAACCAATGTCGTCACAAAAGGTACAGTTCTGACGTCATGAAAAGGCTACTTTTGTGAATTTTTATAGAAATATACAGAATTTGGCAGATTTTTGTACAGTTTTCCTCACCGGAAATATCGAGCACATTCAAGAACCAATTAGATAATTTACCAACTTATTGTTACAAATGAATATAACCTCTCATATAAATATGTTTGTGGTTCTTGCATGTGCTCTATATTTCCTATGCAGAAAATGTAGTCAAAATTGGTCAAAATTGTCATTTTCGACGAAATCTTCAATTTGTCCCTTCTTCTACGCTAAAAAACTCAGTAATCATACATCAATATTGGAGAACTGATACTGTTTACTGAAAAGCCATATCCACATAATATTTCAATGAGAAAATTCTGTGAATTCAACCAAATTTATTTTTCAGGCCAAATAAGGCCCTTACATGTACCGCCCCTACTCCTTTATTAGTGTGCCCACCAATCGACTGAATTAATCATTTATGGTATAAAAACACTCACTGATGTTTTTTTATATCTCGATTTCGATAACACCATGAAGACACCAATGACAATGTTATAGGCAGATAAATTAAAAAAAAACAAATCATCAATAAACTTAATCAAATGAAACGCAATATTTAAATGCGTGTTTTATTATGCATGATCCACGACTTAAAAATGAAGCATTTATTAATTTAATTATGTTCGGTAATTTAGTTATTGCCCTATTTAATTGAAAAATTGCGGATGGAAATGTACGAATTTCCAGAACATTTATTGAGATACCTTTTCGCAAATTTGTAACTTTTCATTGGCAAACGTCGTCAATTTACTCTCTGCATTTTGGTAATGCAAAGTTTGCATGTTTTTTTTTTTTTATTTTATTTTTTTATTTATTTATTTTTTCACAGAGTAGAAACCGTCGAGTTCATTAGTTTCGCTAAAACATTGCGCACGTTAATTTGGCAAATTTAAATTAACAAATTAAAATATTGCAAGAGTAAACGTATCCGCTATACCAGGGACTCCAAGGGAAAATATCTAATCAGTAGCACTTATTGTAAATATCCAAAGGAAAAGAGTATAAAATTTTAAAAAAAACCCAAATTCATCAAACAGATTGAAAATGGGTTGACAATTTAAAGAGCTCCAACTTTTCAAATTCGACGAAAAATAAACGGGCAAAATTTGGAAAAAGCCCTCTTCCAGCAAACTCAGTGGTAACTAAACCCATCTTCAACAAAAAATATTTTGTTATTATTGGAGATAGATACACATTATTTGTAAAACTTTGTTAAATTTGTCCAAGGATAAGAAATACCAAAAAAGAAATGTAATAAAATTTAAAGAATTTAAAGGAAGATGACTCCAAATAGTCAATTCTACCACAGGTTAATAACAGGAACTTTTTATCATTGATATTGTCAACACTCAGTAGTATATGGTTTCTTGTGTCCGTTACCGCTTACATTTTCGATACTTGGATTTATTACTCACATTTTAGTTCTAATTCATAGTTTTAACGGACGAATTTGACACTTTATTTAAAATGTCTACTGAACAGTCTTACCTGGTTTTAGAGAGTAATAAGTATAACAACCTCACAACTTGATGGCGTCTGCTGTTGAAATAATGTACACTTGAGTACAAAATGTACAAAACTAGTTTTATCACAAATTGGTGAATCTCTGACTAACCTTTATATAATTATAATGGGAATTCCTGATGGATTGTTCTAATAAATGCAAGATCATAACAAAAAAGATGTATATGGTTCAAATAAATAGACTATCCGTGATCATACATTAAAGGTGAAAAAATAGTATAGTATGTAGTCTTGGCACTCATTTATATTTTTACCTTGAACTTCTGATGAAAATGAGCAATTAATAAAAAAAATTAATGGGTAAAAGATAGCAAAACCTCGAAATTTTATGGAAGGTCGCCTTTTGAATATAAATTATATCTCATGCTTTAAGGGCATATCCTATGTTTTTTAGAGTGTAAATTTATAATGTTTTTAATATAATGTTCAATAGACACTTTAAAAAGAAAGGTATGCTACGATGAAAAGCAGGTGTGCAATATGCTTGAATTTCTAATTGATAATATATTTGTCACATTTGCTTTTTATCAACAAAAAGTTGGCATACCAATGGCCACTTATTGTGCTCCCCTACTCGTAGACTTGTTTTTATATTCTGTTGAGACTGAATTTCTTCAGAGATTCGTAGAAGGTCATAAAATAAAAGATACTAGATCCTTAAATCTCACTTATAGATATAATGATAATGTTCTTTCCATCAATAATGCAATATTTGATATATAAATGTATCCCATTAATTTATCCGCCAGAACTGGGGAAAGAGGAAACGACAGAAACCACTAGATCTACATCTTTTTGGACTTACATCTCGAATTCGACGATAATGGTCATCTAAGTAATAAAATTTCCGATAAAAGGGACGATTTTGATTTCAAAACTATCAATTTCACTAACATGGACAGTTATATTCAAGCTTCTCCTGCTTACGCATTGTATGTTACATAGTTGACTTGTTACGCCAGAGCTAGCACAAGTTATACACTGTCAGTCTTTCCCATTACATATAGGTATCTCCGTGATCACCTTATTAATCAAGGCTTCAACAAATTCCGTGTCATACGATCATTAAAAAGTTGTTTTTTTTTCCATAGATATCAGTCCCTTGTGGGTTCATTTCTTGCAAGGATGTGCATATCTTTCTATTATCTAACAACTTTCAATAGCATTTGCTGTTGAGTACAACAATGGAAGGGGGGTTAGCGCGATAAAAAAAACCGGTTAAATTCACCATTTCTTTTAAAATACCTTAACCAAGTCAGGACCGTTGCGGTCGACAATTCTTTCAAATGTTTCCACCTAATTTGAACAAATAAAAGGATATTGAGTAAATATACATGGCACAAAATCCCTATAAATTCCTGGTGAGATTATGCAAATGGAAACAACGTTTTCATTGTTGTTTTCATCTTAATTCATCATGAGGCCTCCAACAAAAAGCAAACACACCTACCTAATAGTAAGTTCTAGACGGCCCCTTGCAATGGTTTGAGTGAAATTCACTTGCTAAATGTTAAACAATGCTTCATCCATGTATCCATTTTGATATGGATATGGGGTCGTCAACAAGCATAACATATCGGACAAAGTACTCTTACAAACACTGCCCGACAAAGGGACCAAGAAATAATACAACATTTAAGGTAGATAGACACTGTTGCGCTGCGCACTGCAATCGCGCATTTGAAAAATACAGAGTCGAATACGGGTTTGGTTTGATTTCTTTGCCGGAACAGTCTTTTTGACAGGTTTTCCTTTGTGACGTCATAATTAATTGACTAATATGAAACGTCACATTTAGTCAATTTTGCCGCGAATTAACCCCCTTTTCCCGTAAATAATGTAAATTACGGAAACTTTGTAAAATATCTCCATTGAAAGCATGGTGACATGTACATTTTTTCTTTATAACCAATAGATCACATCATAAACTATTCATTTACAAATATATATGAAATCCTCGTGGATAAAAGGTTCATTTCTTTTAAGCTAAAATTGCCTTTCCATATTTTCCTGTGCATTCCTTGTAAATTTATGTGAAAAATGGCTAAAAATGAGCAAACTTTGACCTCGATTCTAGAAAAAACAAGCATGGTGACCCATACTTTTTATAATAGATTTCAGGTTGGTGGGATTAGTTCTTCAATTGTGCCAACTTTCAACAAAATCTCATGGATATTAATATTAGTGTCTATCTACCTTAAACGATCACAGGACGCTCGTCGGGTTGATTGTAAGAAAACGTGGTACGTAAAATCGAGAGATGTGGGCAATATATTTACATATGGCCAGTAAAATTGTTAAACTTTTACAAAATAAGAAAGACAGATGTTGAATTTTGATTAAAAGAGCATACACTCTAATCTTTTTACAGACTCCACACTGTACAAGAGACAACCTCCACCGGAAAGTAACAAATAAATGGATATGGAGTTAATGTACATGGGACACAATTCATTTAATTGTGTTTATTTCTTTTTTGCCTCATGGACTTCGGCTCTAGTCAACCCTGTTCGACAATTTTGTTATTACCCCCTCCCCCCAATTTACATGGCATTTTAGTATTGTGAACTCAAAAAAGTGTAGCAAAAATTTAAGGTAGCAGAGTTCGTTTACATGTAATATTTATATGAAAGTGAATGAAAATATGTTCATTTTCATGAAATAGACTGCCTACGGGAGAATGGTATTGACCAAGATTGTTATAATGACCAAGCCGAAGAAGAGGTCATTATCAGCATTGAAGTCAATACCACTGTCCAAAGGGATGTCTAAGTTTCACGATAATGACCACCTTTTCATTAACTATTATTTTTATTTCATTGAGGAAACCATGACATTTAGCTAAAAACATTAAATTGACATGATGATCTTTATATGGTTTTGTTGTCCGATGAATTTATACTCCAGAAAAAAATTCTGGCAGATGTCGTCATACGTCGTTAGGATTTCATGAATAAGCTAGTTTCAAATCTTAAATTCTGATTTTGCTACAATTTCATGAACATGTTGGCTTTGAGATTAATTTGAGTGCTAAAGTCTAAGACCAGGTGGTTGAGAATAGACTTATAAGCTGTATGCCTTCTCAAGATCTAAAAACAAGAAAAAAAATTAAAAATTACTGGCACAATTTCGTTTTTTACGGATATTTTCGTGAACGTTTTAAATCCGTTTTGCACAGCACAGTTAGGATTTGTTCGACATTTTCGAAAAATTAGTGCAAGAAACAACTCAGAAATGTATGCACATGTCAATGTGTTGATAAAGGTTGACTAAAGAGAAGTTTTACGAATTAATACGCTGTATAAATTTTTGCGGTAAAAAAATTAGATTTGTTTTTTAAATTCAAAAATGGGTTAAAAGCATTTTCAATTTTTTCGATACACATTTTGTTTCTTACACTTTCGAGATCAAAATAACCTTTCCAACTTTGATATTTATCCAAACATTTTCGATAACAATTCACTATTTTGCAAAATATATATCAAAATAGAATAGCAATTTGTGAGGTCATCGTTCCATACTTTTTAGGATTCTTCATGAATAAAATTGCTTATGGGTTCTTGTTACTTACATTAAATGTGTATACAATTTTATTCTACGGGTTGGAAAATATTGGTGAAAGAAAAAGGTATCTTTTCTTTTTATGGCTAGTATATATTAATATAAATTTGAAAAAAAAATAGCACGTCAGTGGGCCTTTAATATTTTTAAATAATATTTTGTCGACTTAGACTCTTTATATGTTTTAGTACTTGTTTTACTTATTGACATTTTTATTTTTGATTTTCGAATTTTTGGCCAAAAATACAAACACTAAGACATTGATTATTGCAAAGAGCTTTTTTGGTATAATTAAGAATATGTGTACTAAATATTAAGAGGTTTTATTATAAATAATGCAAATTATGCAAACACAGCCTTCAACACATTTCATTCTCAGTTACGAGCATGGCTTGATAATGAGCCCTAGGTGTACTTTGCCTTCTACACACATACCAGCTGCACGATATTTAGAAAGGCATTAACCGATTAAAACTCTGAGTTCTTTTTTCTGGTTTCAAAGAAGAAGCCTCTCATTCCAGTTTCATTCTAAGAACAGAATCAACTTTGAACAATTATGGAATCCCTTGTCTAACAGAAATACATACTTATCGCAGAACAAATTTTGCATTTTGCTGCAATCAATTCAAAGACATGTTTGGGTGTTGAAGATCATTATATTTTCATTGTGAGAGCCTTCCCTACCCACTATGAAGCTTAACAAGAAGAACTTAACGGTAAACAAGGGCCTTTAAACTAAAGATACGTGTATCTGTTATATTTTAAGTCTGGCAGGTGATTGTTAGATTCCTTTACTAAACATCATCTCTGTCCAAGTGTCATTTGTATCGAAAAGTTATAGGCGCTCCTGTAACATATCGAGAAGGAAACCCTTATGAGACCAATTCTGCTGAAGAGCAGTAACAAAATGGAAGATACACCATAGAGATAACATAGGAAATAAACAATGTTAAAAATAAAAAGCAATTGGAAAATCTGTCATCAAATTTCTTCGGATTTTTATTACTTGCGCAAAGATGATTCTATAAAGCAATTAATTATAAATCACGGCTAATTTGTATTGTTTCAAATACAAAAAACTAATTTTATATCGGGGAAAACCAACAAGAAAATTTGATAAAATATATAGCATCTACTTATTGAAACAAATCGTGTTCATCTTATTTGTCAAATCGCAAGGTAAGAAGAAAAGCTTTTACAGGGTCTAAAATACTAGCAAAACAACATTTACTGATAATTTTGATGTGTATAAGGATAAAATTTTCATGTGTGAATCAATAAAACTTTGATAAACGAAGCATATCATATAACAGAATATCATACCATTAATCTTCGCTTTAAAAATACAATTTTTCCCCAAATTTGGATATGCCTTGCACGCGGCACCAGCTTGGCATTTTGCACGCATAATTCTTATAAAATAAGTAATCTCATACATAGAGTTATTAGCTTGGTTCCGAATGCAAGGAAGGGTCAAAACTCAGTTCGAATATACCCCATTACGATTATTTTTCCATAGCCTCAATGTTAATTGCCTTGAAGAGGGGACTTATAAATGAGCTTATTTCAATACAATGAAGTAATGTTTTCAAAAAATTCACATATTGTAAAAAAAAAAACTGCAAATTTTCTAGTGTTGAAATGTATCAAAGAAATTATGTTTCTACTTAATTTATTTTTTGTCAAGTCACTAGACCGATAGAGCACCTTAATGCAACCCATCCTTTTAAATAATAACATCATAATGCGAAAACTTAGATCTTGGTTTGTCTAAAGGAAAGTTAAAATTTACTTGTTTCTGGAACATGTCTACAGAAATCACATGTCCATTTTTTCACAGCATTATTCTTTTCTTTTTTTAGTGAAGTTCTTCTTTGTTTAATGTCAAAATTACATGAAAACGTAAAAGTTTCCTAAAAATTAATGGGCGGAAATCTTGACAATTGGCTGGTAAGAACTTTCTTTGACATATACATGTTAATAGACATTTGAAGAAACCCACTGCATAAAATAAAAACGCATGAGATAACTTGTACATGAGATAATATCTCATGTGTACACTTTGTTCAATTACTATTATCTAAATTTATGTGAATTACAAAACCTAAGGATTAACTCCCTCCATCGTAGTTTTGTCCTTGGCTATATTTGATGTTACTGATTATTCGGATTTCGTTTGGTTTATGCATTTTAGACATTGTTTGAATATGGATTTCCTTTGTTTGAGTTCTAGTGTTGCTGATGAGGAATTAATTTCCGAAATGGCCATACAGCTCATTCAAATTATTGCAGTTGGAGTTTACATATGTGTTATGGTCTCATGCTATTTACTCCATATCCTTTAATAAAATATGAGAGTTGCAAGCAACCCACGTGTCTCATGTATTGAAATAGCTAAATACCGAAGTTCCTGTGGATTTAATTTCTGCATATGCGCATTTCGACAACTTATGTCTCTTCAGTGCAGATAAAATCTAAACCTTTCGAAGACCATAAACTCAAAGATATGTAAAAACTGATAGAGAACAAATAACGAATATGATCTAAATATAAAGCCAAAATTAGCTAAGGACAGAGCTTTGCATAAGGGAGATACTCCTGAGTTTTCAACAAAATTTACAAAAATTTAGATATTGTTAGGTTCCAAATATAATCGGCTTTCGGGTCAGCACCGAAGTACTGACTACTGGGCTGGTGAATACCCTCGGGGACTAACAGTCCACCAGCAGTGGCATCGACCCAGTGGTAGCAAATAACTAAATAACGAAGTTCCTGTGAATTTAATTTCTGCATATGCGCATTTCGACAACTTATGTCTCTTCAGTGCAGATAAAATCTAAACTTCTGGAAGACCATAAACTCAAAGATATGTAAAAACTGATAGAGAACAAATAACGAATATGATCTAAATATAAATTGAAAATCATAAAATTAGAAAGTGGAATAATAACCTGGAAAAGTGAAGAAATATATAAAACAAAGAAAAAAAAGGACACGGTGCACACCTGCAATACAAATAACAAAATATCGAAGTTACTGTTAATCTATTTTCTGCATATGTGCATCTCGACAACTTATGTCTCATCAGTGCAGATCAAACCAAAACATTTGGAAGTCCATTAAGGACGTATGAGTGTCACATTTCAGATGCATTCGATATCCTCGGGTTTTATCCATTCAAACAGTGCCAAAATTTTTTGCACATGGATAATATTTTCTTGGTCATAAGTCACTTTAAAATGCATAAATAGACAGTGTATAAGTTTTAATCAACTTTCAATTATATATTCATATACTTAAATACCTATAAACATCTTATGAAAATTGAAGGAAAACTCTAGAGAGAACTGTTTCCCGCCAAAATTTTTACGTCATATATCTAAAAAATTTCTTCATGGATTTTTTGCTCAAGTTGTTCCATTAGCAGTGCTCTTCAAAACCAAAGGTCAGAATTTTAATTCTAATTATAAAATTTCTGACACCCGTACTCACTTAATCGAAAAACATATTAAAGCTGATTGAGAACAAATAGCAAAAAGGTCTAAATAAAAAACGCCCAATTTCAGCTGTGGACAGAGCTATGCATGGGGGATGCTTCTTAGTTTGAATCAAAATTTTGTAAAATTTAGATATTACAAGTTTCAAAACAATCGGTGTTCGGGTCAACACCGAAGTACTGCCTATTGGGATGGTGAACACCCTCGGAAACTAACAATCCACCAGCAAAAGCATCGGCAAAGTGGTAATAAATAACAAAATACCAAAGTTACTTTAATTTACTTTCTTTAAAGTTTAATGGGAAGAAGTCCTGTTTGTAAACATGTTTGGCTTAAAAGCACCTAGTTACCTTGCTTTTTGAAAAACTATGAATAATGACATACTCTTGAACTTTAGTCTACTGAAGTGACCAACGAAATATCTTGAAATTATAACAAAAATAAAAGATATATTTCGTATCTACAATAACAATTCAAGGAAGTTTGGTCGAAAGATATAAAGCTGTTTAGGCGGGATTTTTGGATAATAGAAATAATTATGGGAATGTGAAAAAGAATGAAAAGCAAAGCAATTGGGAAAAATCTGCCACATATATAATAGTAATGAAGCATTGTCGAAGAACTGTGATATATCTCTGTACAAACCTATGAAATACATTACTATGTCTCCAGCATCTAATAAAATAAATAAATATGTCTTCATTATACCGCTGTATGTTTTATTTTCCGGAATATACATAAGTCCTTCTTTATTTTCCGTACAATCCATCATGCTGAACGAAACAAATATATAATAAATGAAGAAATAAGTAAATGGATAAAAAAGTTCTAAAATTTTTTTTAAAATTATGGATGTTATGCATGTGCCCTCTGAACACTTTTTGGCGCTGAACTGCATAGATATTAACGTGTTTAAGCAACAGTGCCACTCAAAGAGCTATTAGTTGATGTTTTACAAACAATCAGTGCCTCATCTTTAGTTTCTAGCCATTTGATGGACACAGATGGAATTTTCTGAATAGTACTATAAGCCTTGTTAGCACTTTCTAAATTAATTGCCTTCTCGAGAGCTCACAGAGCATAAATCATAATACATGACAACTGGACTTGACTTTCGAGTTAGGGACTTTTGTGTAATTGAGGGGAGAAACGCGTGCCTCAATAACAGTAAGCCAGAATTGCTGGATGTCTGACCTTAGTATGGAAAAGATATTTACCTCCTAAACGATACACATTTTTTAGAACTTGAAGCGTAACATAATATTTTCCCAATGACAACTTTTTACTGGATGAAAATATTAATATGGAAAGCTACAAAATAAATCAAATATTGTTGACGCTTAGCTCATCAGTTATAAAGGACAAGGTGCGATAAAGGGTTAATTTAGCCCAAGATTCCAGTGAATTTCTAAGTTGTACCTCAAGATTTTATTTCATGTTCGTTTCAAAGTGGAGATCCCATTAACAGAAAAAATACAAAAGTTAGAACCAATGTCGTCACAATAGGTACAGTTCTGACGTCATGAAAAGGCTACTTTTGAGAATTTTCTAGAAATATACAGAATTTGGAAGATTTTTGTAAAGTGTTCCTCACCGAAAATATCGAGACGCTCTAGAACCAATTAGATAATTTACCAACTTTTTGGGACAAATGAATATAACCTCTCATATAAATATGTTTGTGGTTCTTTCATGTGCTCTATATTTCCTATGCAGAAAAGTAGTCAAAATTGCAATTTTTCGACAAAATCTTCAATTTGTCCCTTCTTCTACACTCAAAAACTCAGTAATCATACATCAATATTTAAGAACTGTTACGTTTACTGAAAAGCAAGCCATACCCACACAATAATTCTGTGAATTCAACAAAATTTATTTTTCAGGACAAATTAGGCCCTTACATGTACCGCCCCTACTCATTTATTAGTGTGCCCACCAATCGACTCAATTAATCATTTATGGTATAAAAACAATCACTGATGTTTTTTTATATCTCGATTTCGATAACACCATGGAGACACCAATTACAATGTTATAGGCAGATAAATTAAAAAAAAACAAATCATCAATAAACTTAATCAAATGAAACGCAATATTTAAATGCGTGTTTTATTATGCATGATCCACGACTTAAAAATGAAGCATTTATTAATTTAATTCTGTTCGGTAATTTAGTTATTAATTTAATTGAAAAATTGCGGATGGAAATGTACGAATTTCCAGAATATTTATTGAGATACCTTTTCGCAAATTTGTACTTTTCATTGACAAACGTCGTCAATTTACTCTCTGCATTTTGGTAATGCAAGTTTGCATGTTATTTTCATTTTTTTTTTTCACAGAGTAGCAACCGTCGAGTTCATTAGTTTCGCTAAAACATTGCGCACGTTAATTTGGCAAATTTGAATTAACAAATTAAAATGTTGCAAGAGTAAACGTATCCGCTATACCAGGGACTCCGAGGGAAAATATGCAATGAGTACCACTTATTGTAAATCTTCAAAGGAAAAGAGTATAAAATAAAAAAAAACCCAAATTCATCAAACAAATTGAAAATTGGTTGACAATTTAAAGAGTTCCAACTTTTCAAATTCGACGAAAAACAAACGGGCAAAATTTGGAAAAAGCCCTCTTCCAGCAAAGTCAGTGGTAACTAAACCCATCTTCAACAAAAAATATTTTGTTATTATTGGAGATAGATACACATTATTTGTAAAACTTTGTCCAAGGATAAGAAATACAAAAAAAACTTCGAAAAATACGTAATTAAAAATGAAAAAAATACGTTGGATTAAGTCATTTTTTTAAATACCTTTATCACAAATTGGTAAATCTCTGACTAACCTTTATATAGTTATAATGGGAATTCCTAATGGATAATTCTAATAAATGCAAGATCATAACAAAAAAGATTTATATGGTTAAAATAAATAGACTTGTGATCATACATTAAAGGTGAAAAAATAGTAGAGTATGTAGTCTTGGCACTCATTTATATTTTTATCTTGAACATCTGATGAAAATGAGCAATTAATAAAAAAAAACGAATAAATAAAAGATATCAAAACCTCGAAATTTTATGGAAGGTCGCCTTTTGAATATAAATTATGATTTCATACTTTAAGGGCATATCCTATGTTTTTATAGTGTAAATGTATAATGTTTTTTTAATATAATGTTCAATAGACACTTTAAAAAGAAAGGTATGCTAAAGGAAAAACAGGTGTGCAATATGCTTGATTTTCTAATTGATAATATATTTGTCACATTTGGAGGTGCTTTCTATCAACAAAAAGTTGGCATACCAATGGGCACTTATTGTGCTCCCCTACTCGTAGACTTGTTTTTATATTCTGTTGAGACTGAATTTCTTCAGGGATTCGTAAAAGGTCATAAAATAAAAGATACTAGATCCTTGAATCTCACTTATAGATATACTGATAATGTTCTTTCCATCAATAATACAATATTTGATATATGAATGTATCCAATTGATTTATCCGCCAGAACTGGGGAAAGAGGGAACGACAGAAACCACTAGATCTACATCATTTTGGATTGACATCTCGAATTCGATAATGGTCATATCTAAGTAATAAAATTTCAGATTAAAGGGACTATTTCAATTTCGAAATTATCAATTTCACTAACATGGACAGTTTTATTTAAGCTTCTCCTGCTTACGCAGTGTATTTTTCACACTTGACTTGTTACGCGAGAGCTAGCACAAATTATACAGTCTTTCCCATTACATAAAGGTATCTCCGTGATCACCTTATTAATCAAGGCTTCAACAAATTCCGTGTCTTACGATCATTAAAAAGTTTTTTTTCATTGATATCAGTCCCTTGTGGGTTCATTTTTTTACAAGGATGTTCATATCTTTCTATTATCTAAGAACTTTCAATAGCATTTGCTGTTGAGTACAACAACAGAAGGGGAGGTTAGCGCGAAAAGAAACCGGTTAAACCCACCATTTCTTTTGAAATATCTTAACCAAGTCAGGACCGTTGCGGTCGACAATTCTTTCGAATGTTTCTACTTAAATTGAAGAAATAAAAGGATATGGAGTAAATATACATGACACAAAATCCCTACAAATTACTGGTAAGATTAAGCAAATGGAAACAACGTTTTCATTGTTGTTTTCATCTGAATTCATCATGAGGCCTTTAACAAAGAGCAAACACACCTATCTAATAGTAAGTTCTAGACGGCCCCTAGCAATGGTTTGAGTGGAATTCACTTGCTAAATGTTAAACAATGCTTCATCCATGTATCCATTTTGTTATGGATGTGGGGTCGTCAACAAGCATAACATATCGGACAAAGTACTCTTACAAACACTGCCCGACAAACGGACCAATAAATTATACAACATTCAAACTATCACAGGACGCTCGTCAGGTTGATTGTAAGAAAACTTGGTACGTAAAATTGAGAGATCTGGGCAATATATTTACATATGGCCAGAAAAATTGTTTAACTTTTACAAAATAAGAAAGATAAATGTTGAATTTTGATAAAAAGGGCATATACACTGATCTTTTTACAGACTCCACACTGTACGAGAGACAACCTACACCGTAAAGTAATAAATAAATAGATATGGAGTAAATGTACATAGGGCACGATTCATTTAATTGTGTTTATTTTGTTTTGCCTCATGGACTTCGGCTCTAGTCAACCCTGTTCGACAATTTTGTTACTACCCAAACCCCATCCCCCAATTTACATGGCATTTTAGTATTGTGAACACAAAAAAGTGTAGCAAAAATTACTAAGGTAGCAGAGTTCGTTTACATGTAATATTTATACGAAAGTGAATGAAAATATCTTCATTTTCGTGAAATAGACTGCCTACGGGAGAATGGTATTGACTAAAATTGTTATTATGACCAAGCCGAAGAAGAGGTCATTATCAGCATTGAAGTCAATACTATTGTCCAAAGGGAAGTTTCACGATAATGACCACTTTTTCATTAACTATTATTTTTATTTCATTGAGGAAACCATGACGTTTAGCTAAAAACATTAAACTGACATGATGATCTTTATATGGTTTTGTAGTCCGATGAATTGTCCCTACATTGCCGTGCAACCATAATTCTTAACAATCAAGAGATGACTGCAGTTTAAGTTTTTGACGTTCAAACCACCGACGCATTATTGTATTGTAATGCATTACAAAGCTGGTGACGCAATTCTACAATTATAATCAGGGACTGAGGCGTGGAAGTGCCGGGCACTTTCTCGTGGTAATGTCCTCTTAACATTTATTTTAACGTACATTAATAAAAAGCACATGGAAGGGTTTCAGCCAGTGTAAGTAGTAATTTTTCACTGATATGACTAACAAATTAAGAAATAATTAACAGTAGCCATCTATTAATATTATTTTTACCACCGAGCGACCAGTGAGGGGTAAATTATCACCATAAAGTGTAATCCCGTGGTAAAAATAATATAAATATATGGCTACTGTTAATTATTTCGATTCTAATAGGACACTCACAAGGTTCCGATTTGGAGAATTCCTCCTAGTACACTTGGATGAACAATTGGTCTGTGACGTTGCAAAAACTGATGTAAAACTATCTATGATGTTAACGAAAGTACCGACATTTGTTTATGACGTACCCCGTAAATAAATATTATTTTCACTACGGGTTTGGATACAAAGCGAATAAAGGCCGTCATAATAGAAACAGAAATAATATCGTATATACGTAATTCAATTTTGTATATACTGAAAGAAACTTGGATATCCAATGAAATTGCCCCCCGAGGGAACCCCGGGGTATAGAAATAGGACATAGTATCTCCGGCTTGCGGGGAATGACCCCTCCGAAACGGAGCTGATCCCGAGGGAACCTCGGGATATAGAAATAGGACCCAGTATTCAATGAATAAATACACAACCCATCTTTCAGACGGGATGTAAACTCAGGTCCACGTGTTGGAAGAAATGCCACGCTTCCTGTACGTTAAAGATCCCTTACAGCAAGCTCTTTTTTAGTGGTCCGTAGGTGATTGGCTAAAATTGTTATTATGACCAAGCCGAAGAAGAGGTCATTATCAGCATTGAAGTCAATACTATTGTCCAAAGGGAAGTTTCACGATAATGACCACTTTTTCATTAACTTTTATTTTTATTTCATTGAGGAAACCATGACGTTTAGCTAAAAACATTAAACTGACATGATGATCTTTATATGGTTTTGTAGTCCGATGAATTGTCCCTACATTGCCGTGCAACCATAATTCTTAANCACGTGTTGGAAGAAATGCCACGCTTCCTGTACGTTAAAGATCCCTTACAGCAAGCTCTTTTTTAGTGGTCCGTAGGTGATTGGCTAAAAGGCTAAATTCCCCGCCCATTTTAATTTCACCCTACTTTTCCAGTGGCAGTCAGAATTTTCCGTCCCATGACCCTTTCCATACCCCAAAGTGATTTTAACAAACTAGTTCTCATCTGATATAGTTGAAATATTGCTCAGTAGACGTAAAACAATATTCAATCAATCAATCAATCAATCAATCCAATGAAATTGCATGTTTTAAACAAGGGAAGGCATTGTTTTGCAAATCTAATTACATTTGGTAAAGTATTATTCTTCGAGTTTCATTTCTGTCTTAAGCTTATAATTGCTTTGTAGAATTGACAATTTGTTAAGAATAATTGTTTAATATTTCTCTTAATACCACCAGTTATAAAAACTGTGTTTTAGGGACGCCATGTTTTTTACTTGCTCACGTAACTAAGACGGTTCCTGTAAGTTGAAGTACTATAACGGTGACACCTTGTACAAAAAGCTCCAAATAAGGGATAGGGAATCAACAAGGTCTTTAATAAGAAGTACTTGTCTTGCGCACATGAAAATTTAGAATCATTTTTTTATGAAGAACTTGTCCGATTAATTGGTTGATCGAAGGGGTTCCTGGGATTGAAACACTGACATTTTTTGGAAAAACTTTTAAATTTTGAGCAGAATTTTGGAAATAAACTTGATCTCAATAGCCACTTTTTTTTTCTGGAACCCAATTGGAACCCCCGTTTTCAGTGCTGGATATGCCCGTGTGGTTCTCTTAAAAATATAATGAAAGAGACAGAGAAATTTATGCAGAACAAGTAGATTATTGTACATTTTGATGACAATTGTTTTAATCTGCGACCAACAGGAACCATATAAGTCAAGTGACTAATTAAAAAAAACATGGCATTCCTTATTACTGGTGGTATTAAAGATAAATATATTCAGAGACAATCATTCTGAATAAATTGTCAAGTCTAGATAGCAAATTAAATACAAAAAATACCGAAATTGCATGAAAAACAGTAAATTTCGTTATGCTGTACGCGTGTTTCATGGAGTAACCTCTCATCAGCAGCATTAAAATCAATTAATATGGAAAGTCACAATCCAAAAGTTGTCCACAAAAGTACTCATTTTCAAAAATATCATAATAGAAAAAACAATTCCAGTACCAAGGACATCTACCGAGTGCCATACACGGAATGAAGCCTCGTTATATCTAAGTGGTTAGAATTTTGATGAAAACAGTATATTTCTTTAACACGCAAGGTAAACTTTTCATGTCGGACGAGTCTGACTATTGGCTGGTGAATAAACTTGAGAGAGAAATGAAACTCGAAGAATAAATCTTTACTAGAATATACATGTAATTACATAAGCAAAACAATGCTTTCCCTGGTTTAATACGAGCAATTTCATTGGATATCCACGTTTCTTTCAGTATATACAAAAAATTAAATTACGTATATACGGAATTATTTCTGTATATACGTAAATCGAATTCCGTATATACAGAACTATTTTTGTAGTATACGTAATTAATTATTTTTGGCCGTAATACGGCGCAATATTTTCTCGAAAACAAAGACGTTTTCTGTTCGACGTTACATTAATCAGCGAAATATTTAAGGAAACATAAACTTCGTTTATGCCAGTTATTATCTGGGATATGCCCTAAAGGTAGGCAACAAGATACCTAAAACATTTATTTCCATGGGGAGCCGATTTACACATTTTGTTTTATTGTGCTGTTAGACATCAATGTGCCAAGCATACCAAAAAACCTACAATCACTTATCGCCCTTATTAAAATTCAAAATATGGTGGTAAGATGACATACAGGTGTATACAAACGTGTAAAATAACAAAATAATGTTAATTCTGTTAATTTATTTTCTGCATATATGCGCTTTTCACCAAATTATGTCTCATCAATGCAGATCAAACCAAATGTTTGGAAGTACATTAACCGAAAAATGTGTAAATCTGGTAGAGAACAAATAAGGATCTAAACAATAAAGCTAAAATTCGGCCAAGGATAGAGCTATGCATGAGGGAGATACTCCTTAGTTTTGAACATTTTTTTTTAATTTAGATATTGTAAGTTTCAATAAAGTCGGTTTTCGGGTCAGCATAAATACGCAATTAACGTACTTTATGTTAGGCTGTAAAGAATTACAGATTCTAAAAAACTTTTCTAAATATATATTGTACAACGGCCACAAATTGACGTAAATTATTATGTAATTTTACTTTTTAACTGTGGCCAATAATACGATTTCTACTTTGTAAAAAAAATATCCCCATTTACAATAAGGATAATAACAAAATAACCGTACAAAATTGCCAAGAGTTGAAACTAGACATAAGTGAGATGGTATCCATCTCTGTGGTGGCGTTCCAAGTCAAAAGTCAAGGGTCACCAACTATGGTACATGACATGTCACCTTGAGGTAATCTGTCCATATGCCAAATATCAAAAGCCTATCGGAAACGATAAAAAAAAGTTATAGTCCGGACAAGACTCAGTCATTGAAAAAGCATGACTGTGACCCTGAGGTCAAAGGTCAAGGTCAAAGGTCACCAACCAAGGTACGCGACACGTCGCCTTGAGGTGATCTATCCAAATCTCAAATATCAACTAGAGGCTCACATGAGCCTGTATCGCTCACCTGGTGACTGGTTCTATTGATTGTCACCAAGAGACCATCCATTAAGGCATTATTATCCATACTATACATCAGTTCACCAGATGTTACAGTTTCTGACATACATACTTAAGTCACAAGCTTTGAAGAAAACCACCCAAGGACTATTGTGACCAAGTTTGGTTCCCAGTGGCTCAGTAGTTTCAGAGAAGATCTTTGAATGCATTTCACATAGGGTCACTATGTTACACTATGTGTCCCCCTGGTGGCCATCTTGGATGAGGTATGAACATAAAAATCACAAATTTTAAAGGCGACCTCCAATTGACTATTGTAACCAAGTTTGGTTCCAATTGGCTCAATAGTTTCAAAGATCTTTGAATGCATTTCAGATCGGGTCCTTATGCTAAGCTATGATCCTTGCTGGCGCCAACTTGGATGACGTACCAACATAAAAATCACAAACTTTGAAGTGGATCATCAATGGACTATTGGTACCAAGTTTGGTTCCAATTGGTTCATTAGTTTCAGGGAAGAAAATCTTTGAACGCATTTCAGATAGGGACCTTATTTTAAACTATGTTCCTCGCTGGCGGCCATCTTGGATGATGTACCAACATAAAACTCACAAACTTTAAAGTGGATCACCAATGGACTATTGTGACAAAGTTTGTTTCACATTGGCTCATTAGTTTCATAGAAGAAGATCTTTGGACGCATTTCACATAGGGTCCTTACGTTAAACTATGTTCTTCGCTGGCGGCCATCTTGGATGAGGTATGAACATAATAATCACAAACTTTGAAGGGGACCACCAATGGACTATTGTGACCAAGTTTGGTTCCAATTGGCTTGGTAATTTAAGAGAAGAAGATGTTTGAATGCATTTCACATAGGGTCCTTATGTTAAACTATGTTCTTCGCTGGCGGCCATCTTGGATGAGGTATGAACATAAAAATCACAAACTTTGAAGTGGATCACCAATGGACTATTGTGACCAAGTTTGGTTCCAATTGGCTCAGTAGTCTCAGAGAAAAAGATCTTCGAATGCCTTTCCAATAGTGTCCCTATGTTAAACAATGTTCCCCACTGGCGGCCATCTTGGATGAGATGCGAACCTGCTCGACATCTGTATAAATTGTAGTCCTCGATAAGCTTAACACTTTTGCACTTCAAACTTAACCTCTATCACAAATAGTTTTTGAAATAAAAGTAAAAACGTATAAAAATAGTGAGAATTCAAACAAAAAAGGGGCTATAACTCCTATATGGGTCGTCAGATTTTTTTTTTAAAAATTGCAGGACATGTAGATCTTATTATGCTGACCATTTTTGTAATTTAAACTTTATACCTATCTTCTATCATTTTCAATATATAAGACGAAAAGTAACAAAAAACCGGAAATTTTGCAGAAAAGGGGCAATAACTCCAAGACCGATTATCGAATATTCTCCAAAATCGCAGGGTGGGTAGATCTCATCATGATGATCATTTTTATCCCCTTGTCAGATTTTTTATATCTGTAACGGTTTTTGAGTTATTTGCAAAAAACAGAAATCTACCCCCATGTTCTATTTTTAGTAACAGCGGCCATGTTGTTTGGTCTACTGACATAAAAATCACAAACTTTAAAGTGCATACCCTGGTGATGATCCAGGCCAAGTTTAGTAAATATTGGCTTAGTAGTTTCAGAGGAGATGTTTGAATAAAAGTTAACGGACGGACGGACGACGGACGCCGAGTGATGGCAAAACCTCACATGGCCTGTGGCCAGGTGAGCTAAAAATAGCATCTGCCTCTCTTGCAAATAGAATCAAACCCTTTCTAAATGACATTATAAGTGAAACACAGCAAGGTTTCATTAAAATTCAGGGCAGATACATTGGAGAGTGTATACGACTTATCTATGATTTAATAGAAAAAAAACAGAAAATGAAGATTCCAAGGGTTACTTGTACTGTTAAATTTTGAAAAGGCATTTGATTCTCTTGAATGGTCATTTATGAATAAAACAGTTGATGTTTTTGGCTTTGGTCCGATATTCTGTAATTGGATTAGGACAATTTATTCAGGTGCTCAAAGTAGCATTATTTATAATGGGCACTGTTCTGAATTGTTTGATATTAATAGATGTTTGCGCAAAGGGGACCTGTTGCCCCCTTATTTATTTGTTTTGTCCTTAGAACTTAGAACTTATGAGTGCTGCTTTGAAGAATAAACCAAATATAAATGGTATTAAAATTGATGAATCAAAAAATCTTCTCAGTCAATATGCTGATGATTCATCTTTCTTGATGATGATGAAGTGTCACTAAAAGAATCATTGATTGTGTTAGAAAAGTTCTCTGAGTGTGCTGGTTTGAAAGCAAATTTTGACAAAACTGAAGCCATGAGGATTGGCTCAAGGACTCACTCTGTAGACAAAATGGTTCCAGAAAAGAATCTCTATTGGAACCAAACTGGAAAATTTAAGCTTTTTGGGTATAAAATTTGATTTGTTTAATGACGATAAAACATTATTGAACTTTGGGGAAAAATTAGAAAAAATAAATTTTTATTGAAGTCTTAGATGTATAGAGACCTTACATATACAGTTATAAAGTCATTAGCTCTGCCGATCTTTATACAATCACTAACAGCATTGCCTAATCCACCAAAAAGTATTCTTACTAAATTACAAAACATATTTTTTTCATTTTCTATGAGATGGTAAACCGGATAAAATAAAAAGAAATGAAATAATAGGTCAATATGAAACATGCCCAACATAGAATCTTTTTGTAGGGCCTTAAAATATCATGGATTCATATTAAAAAGAAAGGAAATAGGGTAAATGTCGTAGGTTACAACATCCCATATCCAGGTTAAAACGACCAAAAACAAAGCATGTAGGGGGTCATCGTACGGTCTTCAACACAGTGAGGAACCTCACATCATATAGCAAGCCTTAAATGGCCCATAAACTTTTTGTTCCCCTTAACAGATCACCTTTGAAAACTCTTCTGATTGACCAGAATAATAAATGGTGGGGATAAGATTTGGTTGATGCCGCCAAGCGGTATGAAATATGTTTCAAAACATTTTTATAAATTCTGGAGTGATATATTTAATTTTTATTTTATGTCATATGAAGAATTAAGATTGTCATATGACATGGAAGTAAATTTTCTCCAATATCATTCAGTCCTTCACATGATTCCTAACAGATGGAAAAATATGTTTAGTAATGCAGCAAAACTAAATGAATAACTTCTGAATATTATTTATTAATAAAACATAATGGAAAATCTTGTCAAGCATTTTACAAAATATTTTTGACTTTGTGTTCCGAATCACCAATAAAACAACAAAATAAATAGGGTGAGGAACTGAATAATGAAATCGAAAATTGGGATTTAATTTATCAAAGACCTTTTTCTATAACGAGAAACAATAAACTTATTAATTTGCAGTATAAAATTACACATCGGACTTTGAGTACAAATTCCAAACTTTTAGAATTTGGTCTTGCAGAATCTCATCTTTGTAGTTTTTGCATGGAGACAAAGGAGAGCATCCTGCTTTTATTTTATGAATGTTATATTGTAAGAAATTTTTGGTTAGAATTATTTGAATTACTCAAAAGCAAATGCGATATTTATATTATATTAAATGCAAAAGATATTATCTTTGGTTCTGAAGAATATGATATTTCTATTACCTTGTTACTGCTTCTGGGAAAATATTACATAAACTCACGTCGTTAAAGTAGGTCATTACCTAATTGGTATATTAATACAAAATATGTACAAATTTGAAATGCTGTCAGTCGTTTGGTATAGGATAATTTGACATTTATAATTCTATAGAGAGGAAATGGCAAACTCTGAAAATTTTATTTGACACAGGGTGAGATATTTATTTGTAAGTGAGAATGTATGTGCCAGGACTGAGTCAGTTGGCAATAATTCAAATTTTGCTGCTGTGCACAAGCAGTTGATGGACAGTGACCTGGTGACATGTGCGCAGCTTTTATGTAAGTATTACCAGGTGTGTGTGTGTTGAGTAGGAGTTTGTGTTGTGTGTGTGTGTGTGTGTGTGTGTGTGTGTGTGTGGTGTGTGTGTGTGTCCCTATAACATCTTTTGTCATTTCCTCTTTTTCTTTACCTTATTTATTATATCATATCAGTCTCGATTGTTAAAGGATCTGAAACTATGGCGTGAAAATATATTTATATTAACTTAAAGTTAAACATGTTTTTTCCATACACAAACATACTGTAATAAATCTATCAATCAATCCTTGTATATAGTATATAGTATTGGTATTGAAAATAAAGAATTACAAAAAAATATATCAAAAACCGATCTCAAAAGAGAAACACGATGGACACGATACTGTCATTGAAAACGCATGAATGTGACACTGAGGTCAAAGGTCAAGGTCAAGGGTCACCAATTAAGGTACGCGACACACTGCATTTAGTTGATCTATCCACATGTCAAATATCAAAAGCCTATCTCAAAAGAATAAAAGTTATAGCTATGACACCACTTTGTCATTGAATATGACCCTTAGGTCAAAGGTCAAGGGTCACAAACCAAGACACGTCGCCTTGAGGTGATCTATCCACATGCCAAATATCAAAAGCCTACCTCAAACGAGAAAAAAAGTTATAGCCTGGACATGACATTTATCATTGAAAAAGCATAGTTGTGACCCTGAGGTCAAAGGTCAAGGGTCACCAACCAAGGTACGCGACACGTTTCCTTGAGGTGATCTATCCACATGCCAAATATCAAAAGCATATCTCAAAAGAGAAAAAAGTTATAGCCCGGACAAGATTGTTTCGGACGAACGGACGGACGGACAAATTGATTACTATAGGGCGTCCGCCACTTTTTTTGGCGGGGCCGTAATAAAATGGCAAAAGGACAAGGTAGGTGCAAAACCACAAAAATTTCAACAGCAATGGTACTGGCATTTCAAAAGAAATGATGGGTTAAACCGGTTTTATGGCGCGCCTAATCTCCCAGTCCACTGCGGTAGTAGTCGGTTGCAACCCCGGAGAAAAAGATACTGAGCGATCGTAGACGGTGAAAAGAAATATTCATCCTACTATTAAATAATACCAATTGCAGTTGCAACGTCCAATTTCATTGGTCAACGTAACGAACAACAACGAAGTTATTTTCTCGATAAACGATCCTTGCCCATTAATACGCTCCGAGGAAAAAAGTGCAGTATATAGTGACGTCAAAATTCAGTGAAAACGTTATTTTAATTTCAAAGGATTGGAATTATAAGAAATAAAAGTAATTTTGGAGGAGTTTATGAATGTGTAAACGCGGCCATTCACTCACAAACTTTACATAAAATCCTTCGGACTTTATTTAGTTTGTGAGTGAGTCGGCCGCGTTTACAAAATGACTTTTAATCTTGTAGTAAAAAATGAATTTTGAATCACAGTTCGGACCGACACTTAAATTTTGATTTCACAAGGGACTGATATCTAAACTCTTTGGCATAGGATCTCCTTATCATTTGGAAAATATATATTGCTGGATTCAAATTTTAGTTTTTTCTGTTTTGTTTCATTAGCAAGTGAAAGCTCTACTATCCATTACAGCCAATTCCACAACACCTATGAAAATGGGAAGTAGTTCCCCTAATAATCTAGGTAATACAATTGCAAAAATCAAATTAGTTCAAGTTCATATTTCAAAGACAGAAATGGACAGCGGTTGCAATTTCTAAATTGCTGAAATCCTAATATGTTTGAAAAGAATCGCTATCACTGAAAGGTACCAATGGTTGCTAGATATACTCTCCAAATATAATTAGTCTTTGGCTATTGAACAAAAAAAATCTTTTTTGGGGGGGGGGGGGTTATTCCTAATATTGTATTTCAACTATTTCATTTTGTTAAGTGTCATTAGAAACTTTCCAAAAGACTAAGAAATGAGGATTTTTTGCCCACAGTTAATTGTGCTCGCGCAGTTTTGTTATCTTCCTCTTTTTAGTTTTCATTTTTCATTATAATTTATTATTAATATTTAAATTAAAATCACATGTGATGTATTATGAAAGTTGTAGTAAAAAGAACACATCTGTATGAGCAATAAAACTTATGCTGTGGTTTTTTATATTAAATTATACCAGACCTGTGCTTTTATGTTTGTATGTTATCATATTTAACCATAGGATGTACCGTGTCGGCGACCATATTGGATGAAGTATTGACCTGTTGGATACCTTTATTGAATTGTTCCATCTAAGGCTAAGTTTGGTGTTTACTTGACTAGTTGTTTCTGAGAAGATCTTTAAATGTCCTTTAAATTGGGTCCAATGTTAAACTATGCTCCCTGCTGGCGGCCAGCTTGTATGAGGTACGGACCTGCAGGATATTGTTTTTGAACGGGGCTATTTAAGAATATTCGTAACTAAGTTTGATTTTAATGGGACTAAATTCGGAGAAAATCTTTGAATGTCTTCCATAAGGGCTATTTTAAAACTTTGTTCTCTGCTAGTTGCCATCTTGGATGTGGTGTAAACCTGCTGGGTGCAATTTGTAAAGGGGACCACCCAAGGACTATTGTGATCAAGCTTGATCCGAATTGGCCCAGTAATTTCAGAAGAGAAAATCTTTGCATGAAAAGTTTTCAAGGGACGCCGGACTCTAAGTGATGGCAAAAACCTTTTCATATTCGGGTAAGGTAAAAACTAAAATAAAATACTTTACCCTTAGATATAAAATAAATGATAACTTCATCTTTTGTCCAAAATTTTGTTGAAATCAAATTATTTTCAGTGTGCTTTAATTACAAATTACTTCGGAAAGGAATATTTTCAAATACAAATACCGAGAAACACGTGTTATACTTTCTATACGTATATTGTATAACATATTATCATATAATAAATATGAATTAAAGGTAAAATATTTTCCTTTCTTTAATATCCAAATGGTCCCTTTATAATAAAAATTGTTTAATTTTTTATGATATTACTTCAAGGTGACGAACAACAATAAACGCGTTTTTCCTGTGCTTAGATCTACCATGTATTTGTAGAAACTTTGTCTCATGTGCATTTACTCCATATTCTTTCATTGTTTCTATATACATTTTGTTATGGTGTACTTGTTATTAGGAATACTTTCAAATTTTAGCATTTAGTTTTGTTCCCTTTTTGTTATTTCCAAATGTTATTCTGAACATTCTTTTTATAGTGCCCACATCTCATTGTATTCTATGCTAAGTATTCTTGCACTCGATGAGTTCCCTATGGTTGTTTCTATGTTGTGATTGTCTTCTGTTAGAGTTTTTGTCGAGCAACGGATGTTATCAGTTGAAAAAGCACTTTGCCAGTTAATTTTATTATTAATAATAATAGGTTTGTTGACAACCTCACATCCATATACATATATATATATAAAGGGATACATATATGTAGCAGTGCTCGAAATTTTGCAATGCATTCCGCTCAAACCGGTGCTAGGGACCCTTGAACTTAGTAGAGGTTCTATGAACATAACCCATAAAGATTAGAATGCCTAGCAATAACGTTACACTAAGTTTACTGCCTTCTCCTCATTTATCTTGTAACAAGACCGATCAAAACTTTATGTAATAGTAAGTAGGTGTCAGAGTAATCAATTGAATTAAAGTGCTTCGTAAGAAAATAGGTGCTCAAGATGCCTCAGTGCGCGCTCTGGATCATACTTAAACTGGCTTAGACCGTCGAATATGAAAAATACAAAAAAAAAAATGATTATCTGAAAATAAATAACGAGATCCCGCCATTGAAATAGAACCTTCTACCCATGCTTATTAGTAAGGCTACGTTTATCAGTTAGTTAATAAATGTATTTTTTGTTGTACATACGAAAACAATTTTCTGTCATATTGATCTTGTTTCAGATATTTGTTTACTTTTAATATAAATACCGATTATTTTAAAAATTACTTGAGTTACCGATCTATTGTCACTTAAAATAAATTTTCTTACATCCAACTTGCCATCTTGCTATCGTAGCCGAGACGTTTTTTCAGATAGATAGGTAGCGCGGATTCGATCCTTGGACCGGGAAATTTACACACATGAAACTTACACGTCATCTAATATTTAGGTAAAACATAGCAGAAGGTTCAGAAAGTTCAGCACACGACATATGAATGAATATGCATTAAAATTAATGAGGTAAAAGTAATTAAGTCGAGGTAAATAATTCGCTGTAAGTCAATAATTTTAGGTACACATTCCTTAAAATGCTTCGAAATCGAGAGAATAAAAGGAAATACAAAAGAGAGATGGAATATATAGTCCATGGTATTGACAAGAAATAAAGTTTCTTGAATGACAATAGAAACGTTCATAGCAGGTCTTTAAATATCATACAATTCTTTGGGTACTGAATTAAACACACTAGTTTCCACAATGAATTTTGTTGTTTGTACTTTTGAAATGTGTATTTCTATTAATATCAAGGCATGTTAACATGTTAATCCGTTGACATTTTCCCTATTAACATTCATCGGTATATCTGGTTAAAAAAACTTATATGAAGATCCTTGATAACTATAGAAAACGTTTTGTCGATCAGCACTCTTTTAAACAACTGCCTGTAATCAATTTTAAACTGAAACGTTATATCATGAAGTGGGTAATGTTTTCGTAATTGTTAAACGACACCCATCTGTGCAGTTAATGAAAACGATATCAAGTTGCAATGTTTACAATCATTATAGTTGATTTGCATTTCAGTTAGCAGGTAAGATGTTTATATTTCTTTAGAAAAGAATGATTTTATCGGGTTTAATAAAGTTTTAGTATTAGGCTTATCTTAGTTGATACATGTCTTGTTGCCGGATATTTTAACAAATGTAGGAAGGAAAATTGAACGCCAACTCCCAGTCCGTATAGATCGTTTGCAAGTTAAAGTAAATCACTCATGATAGGTAAATGTAAAGCAAAACGGCAATTGAATTTCGCTTATCAAGATCCAAAACCTATATTCTATTATTTGGGAATATCTCAAAACAGCTTTGCAGTATTGTCTTGTGGCAATTACTTTGTAAAAACGTCACCAGGACAAAACTTCTGTCTATATAACGATAATGAACATTTATGGCGTTTTTTTTCAACCAGGAACCATATCTTTGAAAAAATGTATTACTGTTCTTTCAAAAGAGGAAATCACATATAAAACAGCTGACAAGGTAGAAAAGAAACTTTCAATGAAAGAGAAAAAATTACACCTAGAAGTTATTGCAAGACAAGAATAAGTTATAGACAGAATAGAGAACAAAGAAAAACTCGTACACTAACAAATATACGAAGGAAACATGATCATGCCAGTATAACATGTGTAAGATACAGATGAAAAATTTACAAACCGCAGTAAGTAAATAAAATTCTCGATGGAGCGAACTCTTCCAAGACGAATTAAACAGAGCACCTTTTGCTAAATATACCTGAAGCAGAAAATGACATTGAAATAGATACATGTAAACCAACGTTACATCAATAAATTTCCTCAAATATGGAAGAGTTCCTTAATCTGATAACCTAAATTTGTGAAAGGCAGAAATTGTTGTTTCAGTTTTGCACCGGTTTAGAATAATAGCAAGATACGTGATGGTCCGTTCTTCAACACCATTATCATGATATAAAAGAAAATTGCGTTTAACTACCCCAACAACTGATACACACTCCTTTCTCTCATCACAGCACAGGGTCTAGCTAAAGTGATATTGAAAAAATTCTGTACCAACTGTTAGGTATCTGAGGAAAGAACAAGATTGTTACATGAAGGCACAGACTGCATAGACCAAATATTTATACTTGGAAACATTGGGTACAATGCGCTTAATTGCAACAAGAGCTATATATATAATTTTTTTTATTTCTCACCTAAGAACGGTGAACGAAGATATAGGTACAGTGTTGTAGGTAGAGAACAAGCCTACTTTGTAAAAAATGACTCCGAATCGGAGAAAAAACAAACAGAGGAAGAAGTGATTAAAATGTTAGAGTTTCTGATCGACAATATATTTGTCCAGTTTGAATGAGGACTTGTTTTTCAACAGACTATCGGAATTGCTATGGGCACAAACTGTGCACCTCTCCAATCCGACCTGTTTCTCCACTCTTATGAGGCTGAATTCAAAGAAGGACCTTTTCAAAATAAAGATAAAAACGGGTCCAATCCTTCAATTTTAGCTTCCGTTATATAGATGATATTTTGTCACTTGACAGGTGTGTGGCTTCGACAAATTTATCACTATTCTACCATTAGTTTCATTGTAAGCAAACCTCAAGCAACCAATTCTGTTATAGACCTACCGAAAAAACGAAAACCCCCTTTAACGTGCATAAAAGAGCATGGTTGCAACAATGTAGACTGTCGACCATAACTGTTCAAAATCGACTCAAGATAATCGGTCATCTTGCGATAAGACCAATTCAGAGATTTTTGCTAAAGAATACAAATACAGTAATGCGCGTACACGGTGAAGGGCTTGTCAACAATAGAATTTGGTGTCCTAAAGGAAGATCCGTAGTTATGCTTCACGTGGTTGACGGTCGGCTACATGTCTGCATATGCTGCATATCCCGAACAGAATATCGATGAAACTGTCGCATTTGGAGGTATATCGATTATGGTATGGGAATGTGTTTTACAAGACCGCAAATAAAACCTTTTAACAGCAAGAGGAAACCTGAGTGGACAAGAATATCAAAGAAACATTCTATCGGCAGGTTTGGTGCCTCATTTTGATAACCAACCTCTAGGAACAAGACCAATCTTCATGGGTGACAATGCCAGTCCACATAATTCATGTGCAGTTAATGATTCTTTCTTTGGCTTTGAATTCCATCAACACATTTTGGAAATAATTGGACGAAAAGTGTTCGAAAAGGAACCCATTGTTCATACACTTGATACCTTAAACAATGCATTTCATCAAGAAAGAATGAAACAGCAGTTGCGTCTATTGTTGGCAGGTATGACGAAATCCATGTTTTCAGTGTGAATTGAGTTTTATTTTTTTTTCCTGAAAAGATCAATCATGACAGGAACAATCTTCTAAAGAATCACTTTGGAATGAAAAATTTTCAAATAATCGAATAAAGTGGAAGATGTAAAGTCGAATTGTGTATTGAAAATGACAACATTTTCTTATACAAACTGTGGTTGATTGAAAAAAAGTCTTAAATTCAGTTCGTGGTTGGTTATAATGATAAGTGTTATTTTAAGCACAATATCAGTATGATTAAACAAGTATTTCATCATATTCTATCATATTAATGAAAATTATAGGATATATAATAAAATACCGAAATCACTCTTAAATTTGGTTCTGCTAATGCGCATTTCTATATCCCATGCCTCTTCAGTGCTGATCAAATTAGAAAATTTTAAAATCCATATACAAAAATATGTGTAATAGCCGATAGAGATCAAATTACCAATAGGATTTAAATAGAAAAGCGTAATTATCTAACATATAGATAATATATAACGCTAATTATCTAACATATAGATAAATGTATTTCAGAATGAATACAGAAGAATTTAAAGAAAGTCAGATGTATGTGCCTGATAATAAGACATACAGCGACACCATGCAGACAAACTATGATGCTGTTCAAAATTTTGGAGACACCATTATGTATCATGCAGGTCATTATACACTTTGTCATATTTTCTACAGATATGTTTAGTTACAGTGAAACTTCTCAAAATAATGGCAAGAAAACCACAAGGAATCGCAAATTCCATATAATCTCATCCTTATAACATTTAGTGCGAAATGTTATGAATCTTGAATTCAAAATCAAATTTTACAGATTCATGGGGACACCTCTCTTAAACAATGAAAAACGATTTCCCTTTGTTCTTGTAAAACTGGCTTTATCCTATCGTAAAATATTTAATACAGAAGTTTTCTTTTAATGCAGTGTGGAGTTGGTAAAACAATTCCCCGTGTTGCAGATGTATGCTCTTTTTTTTCTTAGATATTGTGTACTTGTACATGATATTATATCTCATGTGTACACTTTCTTTATAACTATTATCTAAATGTATGTGAATTCTGAAAACTAAGGTTTAAATCCTTCCATCGTAGTTTTGTCCTTAGCTATATTTGATAGTATTGATTATTCGGATTTCGTTTGGTTTTATGCATTTTAAACATTTTTTTGAAATTATGGATTTCCTTTCTTTGTGTTCTAGTGCTGCCGATGAGCAATTAATTTCCCAAATGGCCATACAGCTCGTTAAAACTATTGCAGTTCGAGTCAACATACATGTATGTGTTATGGTCTCATTGTCATTTACTCCATATCCTTTCGTAAAATATTCACTTTATTTACCAAAGGGTTTGTAAGTCTCCGATTGTGGCAGCGATTATTAACTACGCATTGTAAGAAAACATTCAAGGTATTTCAAGTTATGAATTAACTTCTGAATTAGCAAACCTCACTCGAACTCGCTAACCAACCTCAGATGGAGGCACGAAATTAATCCGAACACGAATCCTGGGCACTGTATCAGTAACTCATACTAATACACGGCACATTCGATTGGCGCATTTGCGAAACACAAGTCGAATGCGGAATTGACTGGATTTTCAAGCCGAAATATTCCTTATTTGGATTTTCATTGTGACGTCACAATAGGTTGACAAAGACTTTCCCGCCAATTGGCTCCCTTTTACCATAGATATTGTCTGTTTCGTAAACTATATAAAATGTTTCTCTTAATGAAACGGTGACATATAGATTTTATTAGCTCAACTTAAAGCTGAAATGTATACCTCTGAAATGTCAAAAAATTTAAAAAAAATATCTGATGTTTATTTCATATGAAAGCTAATCAATAAGCATGTTCTCACAGTTCCCTATATATTCTTTGCAAATATTGCTGAAAAATACCGAATTTGGCCCGATTTGCAAAGCCTGATTACAGGAAAAGATGATGGGTGACATATCATTTTTATTTTATTTTTTGAACAAATGGGCTAAGAACTCCAAAATATCTTGAAATAAAAAAAATTCTGTCTGATATTTTTATTAGGCTCGAACTACCTTAACATATATTTGTAGGCTATAGGCAATTGAATCTCATTTTTGCGCTTCCTTGTAGACATTTTTCACAAAATTGTTTGAAAACTTGGTGACGATCTTTGTTCATTGTTGTACTTTCTTTTTGATCATGTCATGGTCAACATTTGCAATGATATTTGCTCGGTGCATTGGTGGACCCAGACTGGGGTTTAGACAACCCCCTTTTTTTTCTTGAAAACTGTTGATTTCATGCTGTCCAGTGTGCATCAGTCAAAAACAACGGCAGTAGAATACCGAAGAAACAAAGGAGAGGTATTAACAGAAATCGAAGTCAAAAGGCACGGCAAAAACGAGAACAAGAAAACAATGGCGCTAAACTGCCACACGGCACAGAAATAAAAAAAAACACAACATTCAAAACCAAGGTACTCACAGTGTGGACTCCCATGAGGCTTTGATTACCTTAACTTACAGTTTACAGTGGATGAAAGGAGTTTTTGGTCTTTTTTTTCAAGATTCTTGGGATCATTCTGAAACAATGTGATGTTTTATTCTTTTCCATGAAAACTGTGAGTGGACGATGGTTGTTTGTTACAAGTAATTCGATTCATTTCATTTTCATTTGAGGTTCTCACTATCAAATACAAATTTGAAAATCTTTAATCCACAGCATATTATACGTGTTAAGATTACCACTTTAAACGTTCTGTTTGTTACGTCGAATACTTTTGTAAAACTGTCACTTATAGGGAAAATCTGTGTACTCAAAGTTTTTATATTTGTTTTTTTTTTTGCTATCGGCTTGAAGACCCTCTTTGACTAGACCGTCTTCTTTTTGTGGGGTTTAGTTAGTTCTCCCAACTTTTTGGGGCGCATGTTTCCTTGGACTGCTTCAAGCTTATATTTTTACTTTTGACTGATTTGACATTTGTTACCATTTTGAACTTGACCGTTATGAACTTTTATCTCGATAGACTCACAATTTCATTTCAAAGCAGAAATAGCTTTTGATACCCTCACTCTGTAATTGTGATATGCTGCCAATTTCTTTATCTTTGCTTAGGCTAAAATAAATGAGAACGAACCGTCAATCTCAAACGAATAATTCAAGGACAATTGCAACAATGGAAAAACAGTGAAACAAGAGACACAACATGAGCACGGCACAGAAAAGAAAACAATACGACACACACACATATACAAAGATGAAAAACACGGACCGAATAAAACCATGGGCGAGATCAGGTGTACTGGTAGAGTAAGCATCTCCTGCTTCTTATAGGACACCCGCCGTGTTGAACATATCAAATCCAGTAGTAAGGTCACATCCGGAAGAGGAAACAACAATTAAGCTTTTACAGGGAAATATCTGTTGTTAACTTAAAAATAAAATTTGATAACTTGCAATACGGAACTTTCGAGATAGGAACCTCGTGTAAATGAAGGCGGAAACGATCGCCTCAAATACCGGTAAGACGGAGTGACTGGATTCTTGACCTATTGAAATAAATAAATATCACATAAAAAACAAAGTATTTATGAAATTGAAGTTTATACTTCTAATTGTGCCTACATGACAATTATTTAACTAAATTTTAATTGACTTAAAACAATTAACCTATAGCGCTATAACAGATTCAATATAAACCACCATTAGCTCAACGGTGTTCATTAATTAGTGATTCCCTCTCAATGTATTTATGTATTAATTTTTTTGCTTATAGTACCCAGAACTTTATTCCGGATTGAACAAGACTCAGAAGTCGCGTATTACGTAATGTTTAAATAATTATTTTAATGAATATTGTGTCCGCTCTTTATTATTGAAACGTCGACATTGAAGAAAATTGAAAGTTCTATTAAAATTTTGAAAGCTAATAAAACCAAAGAGATACTTTTGTCATCGCTTTGAGCGGTCCTTATGGTGACTTTGAAATGAAAAAAACATTAGAATAGTAATTGCATATGCTTCATCTTATCATGTATTTGTAAAGATTTTGTCCCAATTATATTAACTCCATATTAACCGCAATTGCGTTCTTAGATTCTAGATACATAGTTTTAATATAGAAACAGAGGAAAGTTTGTTTTCAAGTACTTTTGCCAGTTAAAAATTAAAAATGAAATCAAGAGAAAGGTCCTGTATTGCTTTGTTGATTGAAAAACTAGCTTGGCACTGTATAACATAATTATAGGGATTTTCGAATTCCATATTCAAGAATAAGCGTTGTTTCATCTGATTTTATGGTGTACTTGGAACCATACTTCTAGACTATTTTCTTGTTTAAAATCCAATACAGTATAAGGGTATTTACACATGATTTAAGATTTGCATATTTTAGAGAAAACTTTTGATTTAATCATGGACGATGAGCATATAATGATGGCTGACTTCTGCACCGCTGATGGTCTAGCTGTAATTCCAATACTTCAAAGAATCATACGTGAATAATACTAGACATTCCAAAATATTTCTACAGTATCTATCGGAAAATAATAACATTAATGTTTTTTTCACGATTTATATACTTCTTGGCAAAATTTTGATTTTTGCAAGAGTTAAGCCCTCCCCGGAAGATCAAATGGTCGTACTGAAGATCAAATGGTCGTCCCCGTAAGATTTCATGATTAATAATATGTATTTAAAATAATGAAAATACTTTAACAACACTATGTGTTACAAAATACTTGAAAGTCTTATTTTCTATGTATTCAAGGTTTTGTTTCACCACTATATTTAATGCAATTAACAAACGTAGACACAAAAGGTTTTTAGGTTTTTCTTTGAGAAGTTGACTAGGAAAAATATCAAGAGAACGGATCGTTTAAATATTAAATATAGTTTACAACTGAAACTAGAATATGTGTATTTGTTTCAAGTTGATATTGATCAAAGGCTTTTTGCAAGCCTGATTATACATTATACAATTACAGCATTCCGATGGGGTTACGTGGATTTAAACACTTAACAAGGGCAAATTAATCGAGGTCGCAGACTTCTTTTATTGCACAAAAAAGTTACGACGTTGTTGCCTAAAAGTTTTTGTTCTGTCTCTCATTATGTTATTGGACATTTACACATGGCTAGTCGTCAGGCATGATTGCATTGTTCGGTGACTTGACAAATGTTGAATTTAGTGGTTTCTACTGCATTGTTTTAAACATATGAAAATACAAAAAATACCTAAGTTGCAAAAAACAGTAAATTTCGTAATACCTTACAGGTATTTCAGCAGCAGTAGAATCCAATTATATGGAAAGCCATCGGGCGTCCTTTTACGAGTAACTCAACTAGTGTTTGTTCAATAAATGAATGGATTATGAAGCAGTTCAAATTTAAAGAAATGGTCAATTTCTTAGTTCTTTGAGATTTTCGTGGGTCCTACAGTTATTTTAGAATCCCAATTTAAAGAATACATCGGCAAACGAATATCGAAGCAAGTATAAGGAAAGGGGAAATTCCAAAATCATAAATCCAAAATCACGGCAATTCACAGCAACACGAATTGAGACAGTATGACAAAGACACAACAAACAAACAAAAATGAACAAAAACGCCACAAAACAAAAGCACTAGCAGTGTGAACCCTATAAAAACGCATTTAATAAATGGGGGTTGACTAAAGTCAATTTGTCACTAGAAATAACAAAAAAGGTATACTTGTCATGACTAATTGAATGACAAATGAAGGAATATTGAGTAAATGTACATGTTTCAGAACCCCTACAAATACACGGTAAGGTTAAGTAAATTGAAACACGCTTTGATAGGTGTTCTTCACCTAGCACCGGCTGAGCTTAATTAAAGGAGTACGAGTGTCACAAATTTTGTAATTAGAATTAAAATTCTGACCTTTTGTTTTGAAGAGCATTACTAATTTAACAACTTGAGCAAAAAATTTTGAAAATCCATGTAGGAATTTATGAGATATAAGACGTCAAAATTTTGGCGGGAAACAGATCTCTCTCGAGTTTTCCTCCAATTTGCATAAGATGTTTATAGGCCTTTAAATATATGAAATTATAATTGGAAGTTAATTAAATTTTATACACAGTCTAAAGTCACTTATGATCAAGAAAATGTGATCCATATGCAAAAATTTTAGCACTGTTTGAATGGATAAAACCCGAGGATATAGAATGCTTCTGAAATCTGACGCTCGTAGTCCCTTAACTTGAAAAAATAGCGCTAGATCCATCTTTAACTTCATCTGAGGATACGGGATTGTCAGTAAACATCCATCAAAGTACTCTTTCAATCACTGCCAACAGGACCAAAGAACAATTAAACATGAAAACAAAAAGGCAGATTTCTTATATATATTGTACCTCTTTGTGTTTGTAAACTCTCAAACATTTGTTTGCAGGCAAAATAAGACTGAAAAACAAAATGACAGAAATCACGATCGTATTTGAAGACCAACCAGGAAATGACTATAATGCTCTGTTTAGAAATGTTATCAAAGGTAAGTTCCATTATAATAAAACGAAATATAAAAAATGTAAACTACTCTACTCGTAAAAAGAAACGATAACTTTATTTTCCGAAATGAAGTGTTTTCAATTGGTAATGATCAATACGGACCCAAAGGAATCGTAAAATATACATTAGCGATGCTTGGAAGGGTAAGCTTAACATTGACCGTTTGATTTTTTATGATTGCAATCTCCTTGTAAACCAAAACCAATCTCGATGTTTTTGTACTAAACAACAATTTGTCCTAACATTGAGTGAAAATTATTATCTTGCCCATATTTCCGCTTTGATAAAATTCAACTAAATTGTCTAACAACTTAGCCATAGCATGGAATACGGGTATTCTGAAATTAAAAATCTACCAAAATGTTAAAATAAAACACTTGTTTAAAATGTTGGATGAAAACAATTGGCCGAAATATGACCGTGAAAAATAAATATTCATTTTATAAATAACTGAAATCCGGAGTTGTTGTTTAATAAAATTTTTACATTTGTCCATTTAACTTTATGACTGCTTCTCTGTTAATAATTAAATAAATTAAATACATTTCAGGACGGTTACTATTCAGGTTTTCATGGTTTTAGAAATTACTTCTGACTCTCTCCTCTTTTATCCACAATGACGCATAAAAATATTTTGCTCACTGATCCCCATTTTCTTCTCAAAGTATGGTTGCATACATCTTGCATCGACATCTGACAAAATTTGATAAATTTTGTTACTCCTTATTTGCTTTTGAAAGGTTTATTGCCATAATGCAACTTGAATAAACTGCTTGGAGAACTTAGGTTTCCCGCCAAAATTTAAGGAGTTTTTATCTTAAAAAACAAGCACACTGACCTATCAATGTTGTTTGCTTAAAATGATACATGTTCAATGCATTAATAGATAAAACATTAAGTTTAAAACCTTGTAATTGTAAACTTGATAAGTGTACATCCTTAAGGAAAAAATACACTTTTTTGTAGATTTTGTTGGATATTTGTTTTGCCTATCTTGCCTTCGATCCTATTAATACTATCTGAAATATATTTTGACAGGAAACGCTCTTTTAATTGATGGTGTATATATAATGGCAAGCTCTACCACAATGTTTTCGCAGTGTCTCCCGTCAAATAGCACGCAATTCATTTTTTCATTTAATGGACTGTATTTTTGGTCAAAAAGGTGAGTCAGAATTTTTTGTGTATTATTTCGTTCCGTTTGTATCATTTTATCAAAAGAACCCGCATATACATTCGTATCGAATAAACAATCCTGACAATGCATTTATTTTTTGTTTAACTATACATACTTGTGTAGCAGATCGTGGTTACCCTTCCGGGGCACCTGATGATACCTCAGTTTTTGTGGGGATTCAAACTGCCGTGCTTTAGTTTTGTGACATACTTGTTATCATTGTGAATTTGTTTTGTCTTTTTCATGCCGTTTTAATTTGTGTTGATATCAATTGCCGTGATTTTGGATTTTTGATTTTGGAATCCCACTTTCATCATTTTTGCTTGGGTATTCGTTTGCCGATGTATGCAATTTATGCCTCGATGTTGCTTACAAATTTCGTGAAAGTGCTAGATATGTACAGCTTTTTAACTTAAACAAGTCAAAATAAAGATATCTTTCTCTTACTTAGGATACTGCGTAAATGAAATTGTCATGTCGAGAAATACTATTTCTATCTTAATAATGGACTTATATTGCAGGCCATGTCTTACGAAAAACAGTATGTTTCCGATGCACAGTGATCCCGAGGAAAAACTGTTGTTCAACAAACAAGCAGAAGCTGACTGGAAGTTGTTTTTGCAGAACAGATCGAAAGAATTGAAGCCAGGTTTAGATTTTAACTCATTGAATCAAAGCTGTTATTTGACAATTAATTTTCAATTAAATGTACTCTTCATTACTATTTACACCACTATATATTTTGAATTTTCTAAACGGCAGTCATTTTTTATATTTAGAATTTTAAGAGTTTAAAACTGATGTTCAGTTTGTTTAAAGATGGCCAATACAATTGTAATGATATTGATAGGTCAATGATCTAATTTGTGAGTTGCAAGAGGACAATTAACTTCTCAATCTTTTGACTTGATTGTTACCGAAAAAAATGACATGATAATAATTCATAATATAAGAGTGTGTGTAGCAAAAAAACCTGCGTAATATTTGTTTTTATATTTCTAGGTGGTTTCATGTTTTGATACCCTCAGTAATTGAGGCCGATGTAGCCTTTAGCCAGTTGAACAACGTACTTCGATTACTTTTGAAAGATAACTTAATTTCGAAGGTAAATATCTTTAATGACATTTATAGGTGATTTTCTGTCAGAAAATACGAATTACAAAATATCCGATCGCTGATGCAATTGCAAAGCATTCACAAAGCATTGCAAAACACAACAGTAAAATGATGCTGTTCAGGAAGTTTTACTGCAGAATAAAAAAGACAACTTGATATTGTAAAGAGTTAACTCTCAAATTTTAAAACGGGAACTAATTTTTAACTAGCACCAATTATTCGGACTTTTTTTGTTAGGCGATGCTATCTGTATGACCGCCTTGTCAGTCAGGGGTTCAAAAAATTCTATGTCTTACGACCATATTTTTAGTAGATATCAGGCCGTCATTGAGAAACATTGAAGTTTTGTTCGAAATGTGAGTCAAGATTTAGTTTCACTTAGTAGTTGGATGAACATTTCTTTCCATTGTATGCGACATTTCAATAGAAAATGTTGTATAACTTCTACTGAGCACTTGCCGCAGCCTGGCACAATGGAAGGGGTTAACCGGTTTAATCAACAAGTTCCTTTGATTTGCCAATACCAAGTCAGGACAAAATTACAATTTTTCTTTTGATTTTGCAACTACTATGTCTTTTTGCCCTTCGGATTTCTATTCGGTAATTTGTTATTACTCCCATTTGTAAAGTTGAATAGACATCAAATGTTCAAATATCTAAACATTGAATCTGTAGTCCTTTGGTGCTTGTATTTGTGTATTTAGTGCCTTTAAAAGAAATTGTGAATCACTTTTTTCTGAGACTAACATTGTCATGGATCATTTTGAACATGTCTAAATTAAAAAAAAATGAAGATACTCATGTTGGTTGATACAAGGGAATCTAGTACACATAAACTTGTTTTGCAGAAGCACTTAATCATGTTTTACTGAAAAAGTAGATTTTATTCAATTGTCAGAAAATTTTGTATTCTAAAACTCAAGAAAAAGGTCTGATAATTAAATAATCATTTAAAATTACGCTTCGTTATGAAATATCATCATTTAAACTCCCTTATCAAATTATAAAAACACAAGAGAAAACTTTAATTATGCAGTATAAATGCAGAAATATAGAATAATGGTAGTTTTGAAGGTCGAGACAGAAAATATCGCCGTATCACGGCGAGTCCGATAGGACGAGCTGTGATACAAGTGATATTTTCTGTCGAGACCTTCAAAACTACCATTATTGTTTTTATCGGCAATGTCATAAGAGTCATTACTTCATATTCGTGACGTCATTGCCTGATATTTTCTTGCATCAGGTCAGTGAGGAGATACTGACAATATCAGTCAGTAAGATCAAAGAGAAAAATGTACATATTGCCGATAAATAAAACTATCAGGTATTCCGAAAACGACAATAAATTCTGACATCAAACTACATGTTTGAACTTGCAGCATCACGCTTTTTAATTTGAATGATAGTTTCATGTGCTTCCCCTTTTCTACAGGCAGAGTTTGTTAACATATCGCTCAACTCCTATTTACGATCTGAAGATGAGCTACGGAAAGAAGAAAATGCAGAAGAGGTTAAAGATTTAGAATTAGTATCACTTGAAGTTGTGAAGCATGTGATTTTCCAAGTTGAAAACAGTAAGCATACAATTGAGTTCTGCATTAGTTAAAGACTTCGATACAGATTTGAATGTTTTAAATTAAGTAGAATTCTGAACAACGACCACTTTTCACTCTATTCATTGTGAAAGTGTCTTCAGGGTATTCGCGTCTTTTTCAAAACTTTCTATGTTTAAACATAAGTGTTTTATTTTTTAAAATGCAAAATAAAGTTTTGGGGTCATCGTTCATTTAAGAGCTAAGATTTTAATGACAATTTAAGGATTTTACATAAATACCTATATCATTGGAATTAACTTTGTTACAGATTTTGATCTTAGTTAGCATGTTTTGGGAAATGATTAAATTGTATACATACATGGAATAAAAATAACTGGTCACTGATGAAATAAGGAAAATAAATCGTGAAACGGTAACTTCTCTAGTAAAATCTAATGAAATTCCTCTATCAAATTATCTCCTTTGCGTAATTTCTGTGTTATTTTAAAACAAGCACAAAATTTACAGCTTTTGCTTTTTAGTTAACAATGAAAAGATATGGATTAAATGCACACGAGACAAAGTCTCCACAAATAATGATTAAAACAAGGAATGGAACAACGCTTTTATTGTTGTTTCTCATCTTGATGTCAACTAGAGGCCTTCAAAAATGTGATTTCCTCATAGTAAGTTCAAATATGACGGAATTAAACCATAGAGACATTATAATCTTCGGATGCACAAATAACAAAATACCGAAGTTACTGTGAATTTAGGTTCTGCATATGCGCATTTCGACAACTTATGTCTCTTCAGTGCAGATAAAATCAAAATATTTGGAAGTCCATGAACCGAAATTGGTGTAAAACTGATAGAGAACAAATAACCAATAAGGTCTAAATAGAAAAGCCAAAATAAGCTAAGGACAGAGCTATGCAAGAGGGAGATACGCCTTAGTTTTAAACAAAATTTACTAAAATTTAGATATTAAACGGTATATTAAATAACATTTTTATGCTAAAAGAAAGAAATATAACAGGTTACAAAAGTCTACAGACGGTTATTTCGATGACCAATTTCTCTGCACTCTAAATGAAAAAAAATTTCAAGGAAGAACAAGAACCAAAATATATAGAAGAACCGATAAAAATACAGAAAAAGACATAAATTGAAGAATACGCTAAAAATAAAACTTATTACTAAACGTAGAATACCACAAATCACCTCGAAAATGTTATTAAAAAAATTCTGAAAAATTTGCACTTAAACAAAAGTACTTACTTTTACAGAATAATTTTTTACTTACAAGTACCTGTTCATGTTATTACTTCATTGAAAATGTTGAACTTATTGTCAATATTTAAAATATGAACTTATCTTTAAAAAAAATGATAGAAAAAGGAAATGTTTATTTCTTTTTTTATTGATTTGTAAGCCAATATCTATATTTTTTTCTTTCTGTAGAAACTTTAGGACGAGAGAGAGCATTGGTTTTAACTAACACGATTAAAACATGGACGTACAATGCTATAGTTGATCATCTAGATGAAGAAAGAACAGACAAAGATAAAAGTAAAACTGGAGAAGAATTTTTTGAGAGATGTCTCGACAACTTTACAAATTTAACTGACGATTATTCTTGTTGTTTTCCTAGACTCGTTATTAAAAAGATAGCAAAGATGTAAAAAAAAAAGTCAAAGCTGTCAAACTCCCCACTACTTGGACTTATCAAGTACATTGATTTACAATTGTAGATCATAGATCTTGCTTAAAAGTACTTTATTTCATATTTTACGTACTTTAATTTGCCTCTATGACAAAAATGTAATCGTTCAATAACCTCAGTGTGTCATGAAACTATTGCAAACTTTTCTCTTACAAGATAATTTGAGATGTAAACATTAAAATCTTACCTTTAGTTTGAAATTTTATTTTGAAATGATCATTTGAAGCAGATGGGATATCATCATTTGTTCCCTTAAGCAAAAATAAAGGCCGAAAAGTGATGGCACTCCAAGGGAATAAAACTATAAAAAAACCGAGGCATACAATTGAGGCATCAAAATGTATGATAATAAATGAAAGACATTATGAGCACTCCTTGAATATTGAAACCACTTTACTACAGCAAGGGCAGAACGTGAAACAGAGGAATATATCATGGTTTAAAAGAAAACGAAATAAAAAACGTTTATTTATCGAAAAAGGGGAAAAAAGGGGCGAAAACAGTTTAGGAAGAAAGTTGTAGTAATGCTGAAAGATTAATTTGCATCACCGAGATCAATGAGTGAAGACACTGGAATAAGTTACCAGTATTTACAGAAAGTTTAAAAATGGAACCTAATGACATTTGTGTGAATAGAAACAGATGAAATAAAAAATGCACAGCGGAAAAGGTAATTAAAATTTATTTTGATAAAAAAAATGCACAGCGGAAAAAGTAACATTATAATTTATCTAAAATCAGGATCCTCCCTGAAGAGACATAAGTTGTTGAAATGCGTATTATGCAGAATTCAGATTCACGGTAACTTCGGTATTTTGTTTATTTATTACCACTGCTGGTGGACTGTTAGTCCCGAGGGTATTCACCAACCCAGTAGCCAGTGTTTCGGTGCTGGCCCGAAAACCGATTCTATTTGACAATTTGCAATATCTTAATTCAGAAATTTTTAAGGAGTATCTCCCTTGTGCGATAGCTCTGTCCTTAGCTGATTTTGGCTTCCATTTTTATATTCTATTAGTAATTTGTTCTCGATCAGTTTTTACACACTTCGGTTTATAGATTTCTAAATGTTTTGATTCGATCTGCACTGAAGAGACATAAGTTGTCGAAATGCGCATATGCAGAAATAAAATTCACAGTAACTTCGGTATTTTGTTTATTTACTTGATGTTTTAAGAAAAAAAAACTGAAAGAAACAGAATGGGTTTTCATAAATGTTGAAGATCTCTGATGGACAACTTTTGCCCTCTTAAACCAAACACGTTGAAACGACAACAAACTTTATTGTCAATGTTTAGTGAATAATGTGAAAATGTATCATTAAAATAAGAACTTCAAAGTCAGCATCAAAAGATTTTCTGAATGACAAATACAAGTATAAGACAGGTAATGCACAATATGTTTTAAGATTGATTGTATCTCCCTCTTGCATAGCTCTGTCCTGATTGTGGCTTTACTTTTTATACCCCATTGGTTATTTTTCTCTATCAGCTTTCACACTTGTTTCGGTGTAATCTGCACTTAAGAGATATAAGTTGTTGAAAGGCGCATATCCAGGAACTAACTTAACAGTAATTTCAGTATTTTGTTATTCTTATTTAATATAGGAGCACGTATTTTTGAGAGTGTTCCCATTGGATTTAGGAAAGTAAATGATAACTTAATGATAGCAGATTCGAGAAGAGTAATCAAATTATGGAGTTAAGAATATAAACGACGAATAATAGCAAATATATATAGGAAATAGAATATTTACGTAATACAAATCAGAAATAAAAACAAGAAAAGCTTGACGTAAGATGATGACTGAAAGAGCCTTAAAAGTGTATTTTTTTTAAAAGTACATGAGGAGCCGACTTAATCGCAGCTTTGTGAAAAGTACATATGAACTTATATAACTGTATGAACTTTCAATTACTCAATTGGTTGTAACATAGCAAGACAAACAGCTAAGTTTTATTACTTGAATTTAAACTTTCAACCACTTTCCATAGCAATAGCTGTTGAGTTGCTACCGGACAATAATACCGCAATGGAATAGGTGGTTTGGCATGCCAGAAAACTGGTTTAATCTACTATTTTTTTAAATGTCTTTACCATGTCAGGACCATTGCAGTCGACAATTTTTTTCCAATGGTATCCACCTGATTTGACTTTTTGTCTCATGGACTTCAGCTCCTGAAAACTCTGTTCGGTAATTTTGTTATTTCACCTATTTAAAAAACAAAAATGTCTGCAATGGTTCTTGCAACTGACTATAAACTATAAATCTTTTAATCAAGATAAAGCCATAAAGCCCAATCAGTCCATTGAACAGAAGAACAGGTAATCGTATTCACAAATAAATGCTATTACCAGAGCAAAAATGAAACCCCAAAGCCAAAGAAAACTTGGTAATGTTGGCATGGGACATGAGACAAGTTTCAACCTTTTTTATTGCGAAGTTTTCTTACAATCAAATCACCTATACTTTGGGTAGTTTATATGTTGTTGTTTTTTTTTCTTTTGGAACTTTTGTTGAGAAAAGGATGATAGTGTTTGTAAGAGTTCTTTGATCGATATTTTGTGTTTGTTGATGGCACCGCATCAATGATCAAATGAGGCATGATTGCATCGTTGTTCGATAAATTGTAAGGGAATTCCGCCCCGGTTCTGAGGGTCCTCTTGAACTTACTATGAGAAAGGAGTGATTCTTCATTGTTGACCGCCTCATTGTAACTACAATTTGAAAAACACAAACAAAGGCCTCAGAAACCTTTTCAGAGCCCAAAATGCTGGGTGAAAGAGTGCATCAATAATTTGTTAATGTTGACAGTATGATTGATTAGATGTGACTGTTGTGATAATGTGGTTATTTGAATTATTTTTGATTATTTTCTTAACATAATACTTAATGTGTCAAACAAATCAATAAAAATGCGAATCAATCCTTGCTGAAGGTTATAAGTTATTTGTTTAGGTCACATGAGAGACAGCATGGTTGGTAAAAATAGCGGACATGAAGAATTTGCGCAAAATTGCATGTAAGTGTTTGGCCAAATCTATCTGGAAAAGTAATCCTTAACGATATCCTTTCTTATTGATAAAATCAAAACTTAAACCGGTGCTAGGGGCCGTCTTGAACTTACTATGAGGTATGAGCAAAGCTCATTGTTGAAGACCTCATGGTGACTTCAAGATGAAGAACAACAATAAAAGCGTTGTTCCTTTGCTTGTTTTTTACCATGTATTTGTAGAGACTTTGTCTCATGTGCATTTACTCCATATCCTTTTATTCACCATTGTGATGTCCTCTCAGGCTATCATAGAGGCTATGGCCGTTCGTAACGTATACCGTGGGGGAACTCTGTGAATTGCGACTGTTTTTCAATTTTTTTGCAAATTATTCGGCATTTTTTCCAATCTTTTGAACAGTATCAATGGAATCATATTTGGAATATATATTGTCACAGAAAGATCATTGTGTGTGCATTTTAAGTATTTGTTCCAAGGAATCCAAAGAGGTATGGGTTTATATTTCTGTGAGTGAAACGGTTACATGAGACCAAATGCGTTGTTTCGTACCTTGTCTTTACATAAATTTCGCCTTTATACATTTAATTCATATCCTTTCATTTTTTCAATATTTTAATCTCTTTGGTTTGATAACATTTTTATTTTGCTTTTTTGTCACTTTCACCATGCCCACGAGGTTCTGAAAAAATTATAATTAAAATTCTAAAGAATAGGGTTTATAGTCATTTTATTGACAACAAAATATTAAACATACAAAACATATCCTATTTCAATTCTACAGAACAGCATCTTATTTTTATTTTATTCACAACAAAACATTAAACATACACAACATATCCTAATCAAAATTCTACAGAACAGCATTTCATTTTTATTTTATTCACAACAAAACATTAAACATACACAACATATCCTAATACTCTGAGTCATGTTCAAACCGAAATACATTTCTGATACTATATGAAAAATATAAATACATCAATACATTTAGAGTGAGCCACTTATTAATGTTCACTGTTGAGCTAAGGGTTTTAAGCATTTTTAGCATTTTAAACATTTTTTGAAATTGTTGATTTCCTATTTTTGGGTTCTAGTGCTGCTGAGGAGGTTCTAATTTCTGAAATGACCATACAGCTCATTAAAATTATTGCAGTTGGAGTTAACGTATGTGTTATGGTCTCATGTTCATTTACTCCATATTCTTTCGTAAAATATTGTTTATATTTATTCTGTTGTAGCGCCTCATGTTAATTGTTTTGCGTCAATTAAAATTTAGTTTAAGACTTGTCATGTAGGAACAATTATAAATGTATACTTCAATTTCATAAATATTTTGTTTTTATGTGGCATATATTTATTTCAATAGATCAAGAATCCACTCACTCCGTCTCACAGGTATTTGAGAAGATCGTTTCCGCCTTCAGTTACACGAGATATCCTATCTCGAAAGTCCCGTATTACAATTCTGCAGAAGAGCATTTTATTCTATTCACAACAAAACATAAAACATACACAACACATCACAATTACAATTCAACGGAGTAGCATTTTTATTGTTTATTTACAAAAAAAAATATTCATCTTTATTTTATTTAAGTTGGCGTTAAACAACAATCATTCACAATAAAATATGAAACATACACAACACATCCCAATTGCAATTTAGCAGAACAGCATTATATTTACTAGTATTTTATTCAAAACAACTTAAGAAATAGTACACACCTAATCCCAATTACAATTTATATTTATTATTTACCCTTCCGGAGCACCTGATGTCACTCTTGTTTATTGAGAGTTCACACTGTTAGTGCTTTAGTTTTTTTGTGTTGTATATGTAATGTTCGTGTGTTTTGTGGGCATGTGGTGTCTTTGGTCTTCCGTCTTTTTGTGTTCTTGCTTTTGCCTTGTCTCTGGACTTTGATTTGTGTAATCTTGTGCTTTGTCCCTTCGGTATTCTACTGCCGTTGTTTTTCACAACAAAACATTGAAACATACAAACATATTCCAATTACAACTCAACGAAACAACATATATTTTTTTTATTCACAACAAAATATGAAACAGGCATTACAATTCAACTGGCCAGAATAGAAAAAAAAACGTTTTACTGGGTATATATTATCAGAATAATGTATCTAAGGTTTCGGGGGTAATTGTGAACAGGAGATACTGAATAAAATGTTGTTTAAAGAAAAAAAAGGCTTCGGGTATATCCCCCAGAACTTCGGTTTCGGTCGTTGTTTGTGATTTATAAATATACAAACAATCTTTCGGATTGATTCAAACTCAAGTTTAATTGTTGGAAGAAATACCCTGCTTCCTGCACGTTAAAGACTCTTTTTCACACTCTTTTTGTGGTCCAAAGACGATCGGAACCAAGACTAATTTCCCATCGCTTTCGATTTCATCCTGCTTTTCCAACGGTAGCTAGTTTCCTTCCTTAGACCCTCTCCAAACCGCCAATTGATTTATGTAGACAAACTTATTCTCGGCTTGATTTAGAGTAGACGTTGAACAATATTCAATTAATCAATCAATAACACCTACAAATCTATTTAAAAATTCCGTCTCATACGATCATAAAAAAAATTTTCAATAGATATCAGCCCCTTGGGAAAAAAAAATAAGATATCGGTCAGAACTCTGATTCAAGCTTCTTTTTGTAATAAATAATTGGTTGATCATATCTTTTAACTGTCTCCGGCTTTTCAACCGCAAAAATTTGCTTTTGATTTGCTACGGAATACTACTGCAATTGGCGCGCCATAAAACCGGTTAACTTGACATTTCTTTTGAAATGCTTGTACCAAGTCAGTACCATTGCGATCGACAGGTTCCGGTAGTTTTCACTTGCTTTGTTTTTTTTTTGCCTTATGGACTTTGGCTTTTGAAAAGTCTGTTCTGTAATTTTGTTATTACCTGTTTCTTCTATTTGATATGTAGTCAACCTTTTAAATAAGATAAATCAAGATAAAGTTTTGGTACCTGACAAAAATGAAATAATATAAGTCTTATACAGTAAATAAAAAAGTGTTTACAAATAACACAACACCGAAGTTACTGCAAATTTAGTTTCTGCATATGCACATTTCGACAACTTATGTCTCTTCAATGCAGATCAAATCAAAACATTTGGAAATCCATTACCGAAATATGTGTAAAAGCTGATAGAGGGCAAATTATCAATAGGATCTAAAAAAGAAAGCCAAAATAAGCTAAGGACAGAACTATGCGAGAGGGAGATACTCCTTACGTTTCTCAAATTCAAATATTGCATGTTTTCAAATTATTCGGTGAAGGATGTAAATTATGTTTGTTCAAGTATTGCAACGTCATATCAAAATTAAGCCTTTCAGTGAAATCGACTTATTACTATAGCAACAGGGTCATTATTATGAACGTTTAATGTGTTAACATACTACCTAATGTAATTCTGTGGTGTTTGAGTTGAATTCTTTGTTGTAGGTATTTCCTTGTTTCTGTTTTCCATTTGAATTTGCTTTGCATGCTCGTGTGTTTGAAGATTTTTTTAGATCTCCTCTTTCATTTTGAACAAAGGATGAGTGGCAATAAGACCCATATTTGGCCCAAAAAAATCAAGTTGTTTAAAATAGTGTGATATTTATGGGAAATATTAACTATTACATCTGGCTACAAAGAAAACATATAATAATACAAATTCCTTTCATTTTGACGTTATTGTGACATCACAAGGAGCCGTCTTTTTGAAAGAAAATCAGAAAATCTGCAATTTTGAATGTTCTCAAAGCAAATTTTCTTTAAGTGAACATGGGGCACATGCAATCAACAACTTCAAACTTTCAGAAATGATGTATTTCACCATTTTACACATTTTGACTAAATATGAAGTTGTTATTCAGATGTGCCCATATTTTTCAAAGCACAAAAATGTGCAAAACACAGCAAATATCTATGAAATTCTGACTATTTCCAAAAATATAGCTTTTGAGTTAACTGATTATCATGAGAATCAAACTGATATGGAAAAAAGCTTTATCATTTTCATAAAGCCCTATATTTGTTCAATGTTTCAGGAACATAAGACGTCTGTTTGTATAGTTTTAGTTTCATGGTATATCTTGGGCCAAAAATGGGTCTTACTGCCACTCATCCTTTGTGATTTAAAAGATACAAGAATGTTAACGCTCAATAATAGGACAAACTCGACAAAAACCGGAACTGTTTAGCAAACCGAAACCAAGATTTCAATTACGATGCAAAAAACGACGGACTAGCTAAAGCTTGAATGCCTACCTTTCACCTTGTCTATTTATTATCAGACCCCCGTTGAAGAAATCCTTTATCTGTAAAAAGTTAACGTTAATGTTGAATTGGGTTTAGTTATTCGTCGTCTTTAAACCAAACTACGACAGTCACTGTATAATAAACTTGCATACAAATGAAACCGGAGCTTTTTAGCAAACCGAAACCAAGAGCTCAATTACAGCATTTCCTTGCTTGTACTTCGAACAAAGATCTTAAATGTGTAAACAAAGACTTGCACATGTAAAAAAAATAGCATAACGATAGTGGTTATTATCGCAACTTTGGTAATTTCTTTCGAATAAGTATGACTATTTTCGTAGATTTCAGATTTGTTATCATTTTTGTACACAATCAAATATAATTCAAGGTGATCAGAATGGGTGCAGGGATCAACATTAAGGCCAATTGGAATGTCAAAAAAAAAACAATTCAGAGCTACTTACCGAAAGGTAAAATAAAATGAAATTCTGCACTGTTTGGACAAGTAACGTTGTATTTCGGACGTCAAGTAAATCTTAACCTAACTTGTCCTTGTTCGATGGACAAATCCAAATGAATTGTAAAGTAGATGGCCGATTACTTCTTTAAAATTTTCACTCAAAGGGCAGTAACTCTATCGAAATCAAGATCACATTGTACCGAAAATTAAGATTTACACTAGAAACACCAATAAATCGGTACTCCGTTGTTTGAAATGTTTTGATGTATAAAACAAAAAAAAAATAAAAAGCACATAAAAGTTCTAATTATTTCAACAAAGTGCATCAAAGATAAAGTTTTAAAAATCGTTCAGGACAAGACAATATGATTTTTACACTTTAGTTTGTTTATGTTGGAAATCTCTGCATTTTCCCGGCAAATAGCTGCTTCACTTTGCATCAGTGTGTAAAATACATAGTTTAATTCGGGAACTCTGTATCATCGGCAACTGGACTGCAAAAATTAAGCATATTGAAAATTAACAAATTATACGGTAAATGATATATTCTCTACCTCTGTTGTACAGTAAATGATCTATTCTTCGCTACTGTTGTTCCTACATTCTCTGCAGATTCTTTTTGTTGTTAAATTGGCAACAGAAATGCAGAGGCCTTGTAAACTTCCCAAGGTAATGAAAATATAATCTACTTCGGTGGATTCGGTTATTCCACTGACAATACCTGTGATCCAGAATATGCCAGAAAAGGCACATAGACGTAGGTAAATTCTCCCTTGCTGGAAAGATTGAGATCTTTTGACGTGGTTCATATTCAAAGTATGACGTGTAACATGAACAATGATGATGATCAGTGCTATCGTATTGATACAAATAGAAAGGGTGATTGGAATCGACACAAAGAACAAATTTGAAAGAAATCCAGTTGGAAAACAGACCGTTCCAGAGTACATGGAAGAAAAATTTGGTACTCTATATCTATCTAGAATAACAGAAGGTAGTACGAAAACTACTGGCACAACCAAACCAATTGATGTGAAACAGAACATTTTTGTTAGTAATGTGCCCTTGTCATGACAGGTGTTTGAAACAATTTTTGTCAGATTGTGACATATATACGTTACAGAAATGGTCATAAACGAAAAAGAAACCAACCAAAGATAATGGATTAGAATTCCTATAACATAGCATACTCTTTGATAATCATTGGCCCCTATTCCGATCATAAACAAAATGTTCGAAAGACCTATTGCGATTGAAAGATTTTCTAAGTTTTTACCGGGGATACATTCTGTTGTTGCGAGTTTCCGGGATATCGCTATAGATATCACCAACGCAATGACAGAGATGGAACATCCAGTATAGGTTATTATCATCTTAGCGTTATATTCCTCCTCGGTGGATTCTGGAAATGTTATTGCTTGTAGACATGTTATTTTCTGCAGAAGCAATTTTTGGTTAGTATATACACTCTCTACAACAACATCAGAACATAGCAGCATATCGCCTATCGAAGAACTGTTCACGAAAACCAGAAACCTCGACATAAGTCCTACAAGTCTTTCATCTCGTACGTCAAAAATGGCATATCTAAAAACTACAATTCCACGTTTTATATTTTCTATTTCAACGTGCTCTAAATAGGCATGCATGAACGTATTGTCTGATTTCCGAAGTATATTTATTCTCCATTTCAATCTACTTAATTCAGAATGAATATATAACAACACTTTCCCTGTTAGTGACATTGACAATTGCATTTCAACCACATGAACAAGTTCAAAAGATGACGAGTTTGTTGTTATATTATAACTGTGTAGAAATGTTATAACAGTATCGGTGAATGACAGAGAATGCATCAAACCACACACTACCTGTTTTGTCAAATCAAGTGGTAATGGCGATGTTGAAATAAGACGAAATTTCAGTTCAACTGTAAAATTGGTGTAGAGAGGCGAACGCAGGCAATGGCCATCAATCTGGAAATAAACAACAATATTAGCGATCAACATTTATAATAACGTCAGACAATATCATGTCAAATTAAGCAATTGATTTTGGCAGAAAATAACTTTTTGATTCTACTCACAAATATAAAAGAATTTCAAAACCCATCCTACGTACTCCTATATATTTGAAAGGACATGTAAAAAGAAATTTAAAATCAAGCTAATTCAACAAAGATTTTCATTTTCGGTGGCGCCAACAATATTCATTAAGGTCTTTCCCCTTTCCAAGGGAAAGACCTTTCTGTATTTCGTTTGATTATTATTAAGGTCTTTCCCGTTTCAGACGGAAAGACCTTTCTGTATTTCTTCTGTTTATTATTATTATTCTTTTTTTTCCGCCGTTTGTTTTTTACTTTGCCAAAAAAAGTTCGCGACATATCATTTTGATACTTTATACAATAAACCATTTAGCGAAAAGCTATTTCAAAATGAGGGCCACGACCGAAAACTTTTTTCATTACAGAGTTATCTCCCCGACTGCCTTTTTTCTTGTTATCAGTTAAACTCAGAAACCGTAACCGATATCAAAATTCTGAATGGGGCAAACTGTTTCTTTCATCCTCAGAATGATTTGTCATGCAAAAAAAATTGTTGGGGTCGCGACCCCGGTTACGCGTTTTTGACCCCTAATTTTGACGATTTCTCAAAGTTATCGGAATTTGATGAAATTTGGTATCCAGGTAGCTTTAATGACCCTGATTACAAATCTGGGGTCAAAAAAAA